>JACJUY010001477.1:112481-125922 GCA_014220935.1 Platorchestia sp. MABIK | reverse complement strand
CAGCACAGATGGGCCGGCACAGCACACGCGGCTCAGCAACAAGGCGGGCGGGCCCCCACAGCACAGGTGAGCCGGCACAGCACACTCGGCCCAGCAACAAGGCGGGTGGGCCCCTCAGCACAGGTGGGCTGGCACAGCCCACTCGGCCCAGCAACAAGGCGGGCGGGCCCCCACAGCACAGGTGGGCTGGCACAGCCCACTCGGCCCAGCAGCAAGGCGGGCGGGCCCCCACAGCACAGGTGGGCCGCACTGCACAGCAGCCGTCACGCAGCAGCACGCGGCGGCCCGTGGGAGGCCACAAGGACGTCAGGACGCGGTGTCCGCGCATACTTGGGCGATAATAGCGCGATAAACTGCGGCTGGTATTGCACCGCAGCATCGTCACCACTGCAGCCTGTCAGGGAGCGGGAACACCGCGCGTGATACACCACGGCAAGTCTCGACAGACTTGCACTAAACAGCTCGAGTGTCACATCATACCCGAAAAGAAGAAACTATATACAATTTTGGAAAGTGTGAAAGAAAAGTTGAAAGATAAAACTTTACCCGAGCCACGATGGTACGAAGTACACAGTTCGTTGTTTCAGTCTCAGAGCGCACTTCCAGTTCAGCGAACATTAGAATAAAGAACTCTTCATAACGCCTGCATTTTACGCATTCTAATCTCGCGTTCCGCTCCCACACACAGCCCCGCATGACTGGACCAACCAGAAAACGCTCTTCATTCCAGCAAATGGGGAAGCAGAATCACAAGTTCCGTAGATTTTCCGATTTAATGGCATACGTTGTGCGCGAACTACCGAGAGCAAGCAAATGACTCACGAGACACGCCTCGTGTGAGCAGCACCTTAAAAATCCTGACGCACTCGCCTTTTTATGACTCGTGCGCCACTGCAAGGGGCATGCCAAACGGCTTTATTGTGACCGAGTGCATGACTAACGGCCTGTGTGTGCGTGGGGGGGGTTGTGGTGTGTGTGTTTTGCGCTCCTTCAGTTCCCGAGGTGCCCTCTGTAAACACTCTTAACATCACCATCGCGGGAGCACCGTTACGAATGCACTCTATTCATAAACCTCAAACTTGTTCATAAATCGCAAACTTGTTCATAAATCGCAAACTTGTTCATAAATCACAAACTTGTTCATAAATCACAAACTTGTTCATAAATCACAAACTTGTTCATAAATCACAAACTTGGACATAAATCGCAATCGCAAAATTTATGTACTCGCATATCATAAACTTGACTCCAGAGAAACCACCTGGGTTTAAATGAACGGATTGTGAAATTCAAGTAAATAAAACATTTCAAATGCAAAGCACATAGCATTCGGAAGCAAACATCGCTGCCCCCATGCAAGTAAAGCATCTAACAGCCGTGCAGTCGTCAGTTTGTCGTGGAGATACAAGCGCCGTGTCCGAGCGACAGCTAGCCGACGCAGTGCACTTACTTCACTGCTCACTGCTCACATGGCGCACGTCGCCAAAACGTGAACTGAACACTACGAAACTCTCATTTATACTCCAAGACTACGTACGGTGCAAGTTATGGCGACGTTAACAATACGCACTGTATTTTAGCGACACTAAAAGACCATCGTATCTTAAAAGATGCGTCACTTGAGAGAGAATTAAATGTATGTTGTGTATGTACGTAGCATCATTTCTGCATCCGCAGCAAAGCGATGGGAATGGAATGAGTGAGGGGACGTGAAGTGTTCTACGAAAATTAAACTGTGATCTTTCACATCGAGCTGTTAAAAGCGAAAGCATCTCTGTGAAGGTATTGTGGGATGGATTATTTATAACTCGTGCAAGTCACAAAAAAAACGTAGACAACGCTAGACCTCGACACAAAGGCAGCGTTTACTAGGAGATTCCACGGCGATAAAATCGATCAAGAGATCCAATACCTTGCAACAAAACTAGCGGAATACAGCACTTGATAAACAATAGCAGCACGTAAACATTGAACCACTTCAATGTTACTAAAAAGAACAAGTAAGCGACAGACGTTTAACATATCTATCTCAATATTTTTTCTACGAGGAAGAGAAGATGTCTCAATTTTGTCCGTAGAATTTTATAATCATCGCAGAACAGCGACACCTGCTCACTTCAATGTGACACCTTCAATAAGCCGATGACACCTCATTGGCTTTAGTGACCGGAGAACTTCAATGGGACCGAGAGCATCTCCAGCAGCAGCAACAACATCACGGGCGTTTGGATCAGATGGGGGACTTGGATTAGATGCTAATTTAAGCCTCCATATCCGCTAAAAAAGCGTTCCGAAGAGAGGAAGGCACCATTTAGCACGGAGATAAGGCAGCTCAGAACCTATGCAGAAGAGGCGGCATAGAAACAGAAAGATGAGAAAGAAGTATTTGAAACAAAGTAAATGTTGAAGAAGAAAGTAGGGGTGGTTGCATGAATAACAGCGATCTGCCTGCAGTGCTCCGTGTTACATCAATTATGAAATTTGATCTGACCAAATTTATTAACTCAGTCTTAATAAAATACATTCAGATTTGTACTTAGGTAAGCCTTAGTACAAATCTGAAGTCCTCTCACCCGGTACACAGGGCATCAATTAAGAGTTCATCGTCGTTCATCGGATCAATCGTTCATCGTCGGAATGAAAAGCACCGAAGTTTGCACCATGTTTGAAGTATCGTTCCGTTGAATCAGCTAAATTCCACGAGAGAAAGTTTTAAGAACTTTTAAAAATAAAATAGAAATATCACCGCACACAAAATATTTCGAAGAAGTATATAGTTGCATTCGATGGAGTGTACCAGCGCCAAAAAAAATTGTCAAACTAAAAAAGGCTTAATATTTCTTAGCATCAGGTGAGTCGATCTTTACCTCCATTTGTATATTATATCAGCGGCACACTGCCGTTTGGCGTTATGGCATGCGAGTAGTGAATGCTGTTTAAGATATATTTAACTACTCCATAGGGCACATTTGTTATCGCTCTCAAGGGAGGAGTGCTCCATACGAACATTATTTACTCCGTCTTTCTTGCAAGGGAGTCTTGACATACACTGCGGTGGACACACGTGCATCCTACACATCCTTAAGCTCCTACAGCTTCAGCTCAGAGTAAGTGGTGTTTTTCCATTGCTCGCGGAGAGCAGCGCATGCCAGCAGCTCTGTCATTACAAATAAGCAATACACAACAAACCAGACACACACACACACTCACCATAGAAAAACTGAGAACTTACAAGGGGATAAATTGACGGCAAACATTACGCAGCCCGAATGAAGCTGTAGAAGACTGTGCAGCTCACCCCATAATAATGCAGTGGTCCATAAAAAGCAGGAGATGGCCATGTAATTGCTATTGGCAGACATCGACGCCCGCTGGACGCGCCTCATTAGAGCCCAGTACTGCAGCCACAGAACATTTGCAGCCGCAGCTCCGAGGGACTAGTTAGCAACACCAGCGTGGGGAGAAAGGAGCACCTCGCATCTGACCCGGCATGCAGCCACACCATCTTTGCAAGATTTAGCGTAAATAATTAGTGAATAAAACTTGCGGCAGAACATTGAAAAACATTCAAGTTCAGCGAAAGGAGCAAGGTAATCAGAGTACTGTATTATAAAGGAGCAAGCAGCAGCAGCAATAAAAATTGCGAATGCCAAAACGAAAACTGAGAAGCGATTAAGAGTGAGTTTGGAAAAGAAAGCAAGGCAGTCAGGGTACAGAATTAAAAGAACAAGCAGCAGCAGCAGCAGCAGCAGCAGCAGCAGCAGCATCAGCAGCAGCAGCGGACGCGGCTGCAGCACAGCGTGTGGGGCAATCAAATGTTGAGGGCGTCCCCAGGCAGCGCACACCGCCAGACGTGTTCAACGAGGCGACTTGTGCCTGTGCTTGCCAAGTGGCGGGCGGGGTTGGGGAGAGGAAGGAGGGAGATGGAGGGGGCTGAAGGGGGCTAGACGGGAACACAAAGTGAAGAGGTAGGAAAAAGAAAAACAGTTTATTTCCAATAAAGTTAATACATTGAATTTATTACGTTGGTTTTTATATTATCTTAGATACAGAGAGAAGAGATAGCAAGGAGAGGAGGCAGCACAGAAAAGTGAGGACGGTGGCTCAATGAGAAAGAGGAAAAAATTGAATAACGCATTAAAATGTGAGGCAAATTTGGTGATTTGACAAATCGTTCCAATTCTAATGGTGACTTCCTACTGAGGGGCTAAATTTAGATAATGAAGTTTGAAATACTGAAAAAAGTAAAGGAGACATGGATAGAAAAAAGTCAAAAGAAATGATGCACTTATGCTACACTTACTAGAAAATGGAGAAGGCGAAGAAATGGAGAAGGCCGAAAAAGTTGGAGAAGGCCGAAAAAGTTGGAGAAGGCCGAAAAAGTTGGAGAAGGCCGAAAAATTTGGAGAAGGCCGAAAANCGGGAGAACGATGTGTGGGGCTGGCCGCAGTAATTATCATAGAAACACAAGAGAAGGAACGACAATTAAAGGCCATCGGCATACTCTGGTAAAAGAAAACACGAAAAATGTCAATTACTTAGGTACTTGCTCCGATAGCCAATGCAATGATGGTGGACTTCTGAACCTCGACCTAACTCCGAAGAGTGCTAAGCTTTAACGCACAGTACGGAGATTAGCGATATGTCCTGCCAAGTGAGCTTTTACTTGATGGGAGAAGAAGCACAAGCGTTTTGAGACGCAGGAATGAATAAGAAATCACTTCAAATGAGATGCACGCACAACAACAAAACCGATCAAGGCAAGAGCTTAAGAGGGGCAGTTCAGAGCGAGCAAATGGACCAAAGACGCAACTTTCAGCAGGTCGTGGAGACCAGCTGCTCATACGGTAACACGTTCACCGCGATGGTTCAACTGAAGTTTAATATTCAACTCAAATTTAAAGTTAAAAGTGATAAGCAAATTTATTAATACCAAACATTAACTAGGTCCATTAAATTCCATTAATTTAAAAAAATTGTTAGAATTTTTCGAATGACCCATCGTTGGGTCGTTTCGCAGCAGGAAAAACCAAAGCACGACCCACCGGTGAGTCGTATCACAAGGAACGACGCTATTCCTACCGTCTTCAGCGCAAACTCACGGTCATTTTGCGGTGACCCAGTCAGGATTTGGTACATTGACCACAGCGCGGAGAGCAAGCTCGTGGCGATGGCGGTCTAAGTCGCCTTGTGAATTGTACGGGAGAGCCCCGCTTTGCAGGCACAGACTACGGCTGCAGCAGGTCAAGGTGTACATTTGTAGAGGGAGCGGCGTAACAGGTGCAGCAAGATGCAATTAGCGCACAGAAACGAAACACAAATGTTTTAGCGAATGACGGCAATGCGTGGACAGAAATGAAACACAAATGTCAAAGCGAATGACGGCAATGCGTGGACAGAAATGAAACACAAATGTCAAAGCGAATGATGGCAATGCGTGGACAGAAACCCCAGTCTAATTTTTTCGCAGCCAGCATGCATGTTTTTCACCGCCCCAGTAATTCAAACGCTTAGGCGGCGAAAAAATGAATGCTTCGGCGAAAATGTTAGACTGGGACGCAGCACAAGTGTCAAAGCAAATGATGGTGACCGTATAGAAGTTCAACTGCAATGTGACTTGTTCCAAGTACAGGTACATCGGTACATTGAGCGACGTGCAGGTTACGACTACGAAATGATTGAATTTCAAGTAATGTTCAAGACTGAACCTTTGAGATACGTTCACTGGTGATCGTTAATACTTCGAGTCACGAACACTCATCATATAATGGCCAGTGTGGGTATGATGGTGTTTCGTCGTAGAATACCTTGGAGTGAGCAAAAAATATTTGAGCAGGGTGAAAAATTAACTTTAGAAAATCAATTTTATAACGTGACAGAAAACATCACGGAGCTAATTTCTTTCCAAAATTTCAAAGATATGTGACGAAATTTTCAAAAAGAATAACAAGTTCCACTGGGCTGCTGAGTAAAGTTGAACGAAACATACGTTCAAGTCGTAAGTTACGTTCGTCTCTTATGAGAGAGGCAAAAATACGCACACCTCGATCACTGTGCTCACTCCAGGGCTTCAGAACGTCCAACAAAATGCAGAAGAGACCACAATATCAGCAGGTAAAATATCACACAGAACAAATATCAAGCGAATTGTGCTACGTTCACAAAGAGTTGACCAAAATTGAAATCCCCCTCAGAAAAAGTGGCATCCACAGGGAAGTGCGCTATGCCATTTTCGCTCGTCTACGTGAGGATGTCAATTTTGTCTGTATGGTCTGACAATGCGGGAGATTATTCAACGCATGGCTGCACGTCGCGGCCTACACTTGGAGCTCATCTTTTAAACATGAATCACTTCAAAAAACCTGCAACCGCTGCCAAGGCTACGAATTTCCTTAATGCTGATCGTACCAAGCCTGCCTCCCAGGCTTTACGAGTCCCTGCCGCTCACACAACTAAAATATTCGAACGACAATACAAGCCATTCTTGACCCCATAAGCGCAGACATATCTGTTTTATTTCCCACCACATAATTGAAAAATTTTTAGGTAGAAGCTCATATCTTAATTTGGAATAACTTACCAGAGTTGATGTCATGAAAACCGATCAAGTGTTTCAGGTGCAAGTTTTTGCACGGACGGCTTTGGGCTGCGGAGCGAGACATGCTTAATTCGAGACTAGCCGGCGCTGCTGCGAACAATTTTGTAACACAGACTAACTTTTTGATACAACTTCATTCCAGCTGAGTGAGTATTGAATACGATTTTCTCAAGTGCTTCAAGGCACGAGAAACTTGGGGCTCTGTGCACAAAATGAAGAGAGTTTACAAGTTGGACAAGTTTCTGGTATAATTCTCACCGATACATAAACATCGCTACAGAAGCATCGGGTCATTAATCTAACTGCACATGAGACGTCCCCCAGAACGTTCAAGGAAGCATTCCTCGACATAGCGGAGAAAATTTATCCTGACAACGCTAATAAAATGGCTGAGATACGACGATGAAGCGATGTTTCATTGCTAATGTTGCTCAGAGGACATCGATCAGAGTCAATTTACCGAGCAAATATTGATAGCGTCGGCGCGTCTCTCAACACTCGACACCAGCCAGACCTCGGAGTTACAGCAGCCCGATCACCCGTCCTCACGCAGTCCGCAGCAGACATACACGTACGTATCAGTTCAAAGCAAAGAGTGTCAGATGAAGGCCTCCATGCAGCAGGCATACCAAGCCGTGCTTAATTCGAATAAGAATAACTGTATCGAGAATATCTTATTCTGATCGCGTAACTTGAACTGATGTAGTGCCACCTCCGCAGTCCTGGCCCAAGCTCGTTTACAGTAACGTTGGGGGCACGTCTCGTGACTTCACTTCTTTATCTTCACGTGTAGCTCGATCTCCGTGACATGAGGCGAGAGTCTATACTCCTGAGAGTCACATTGTAGGTAACCCAAATACTGGGCTAACAAGTGCAAGCACGGCTGCAGAGCGCGACAATGCAAGCATCTCTAACGCACAAAGCAATTCGCTGCACTTTGTTGTAATTAACACAAAACTTGGACTCGCAAAAGTATTGTGCAACATGTTAATTCAATCAAGAGCCTGAATAGTTATTTTCAAAATGATTCAATAAACGTTGAGCGTTCCACACTTCAAATAAAAGCGAGAATGGAAAAATAAAATTAAACACACATACACACTCTGAATTCAGATTAACCAGAAAAAAGTGCTCGTCAGCAAAAAAGACGGAAAAACAAACGCAGTTGTCTAGCTCCAAAATGTTATTTTTATTCATTGTTAACGGTCGGAGATTGAATATTTCCTTCACACGACAAAATTTAGCGCTTGATTGATTAGAAGTTAGTTTCAGCCTCTCTTAATACACCAAAGATATTCAAGGAAAGGAAGGACAAAGGCACCAATTAGTACAGAGTTAAGGGAACGCTGAATTTATGCACAAGGTGTGCTCCCGCACAGGCTTCCCCTCGCATAGAAACCGTAAGTTGAGGAGAAAGGTTGGGAAACAAAACAAAAGTCGAAGAAGTCAAGGGTACTGAAAAATAGGACAGCAGTGAACCGAAAAAACAGTCCTTAAGAAAAATACATTTCAACAAAAACGGACTACTTTACTCTCAGTTCAGGACCTCACATTTTCCCCCTGGGAGTGTTAATTCCCATTGATGCAAGAGTTGTATCCCTGTCGGGGATTCAAAATTTTAAAGCTTTAAATTATTTCTTAGAATGTAATGCTGGCACGATTCCTAATTTGTTGTGTCAAATACATGAGAACAAATTTTAGGCTAAGTTTTCAGAATGACACTTTTCCTATTGAATATTTACCAGGAATATCGTTTGAATGAAAATTTACAAAAACGTTGGTGCAATTAGAACAAAGTGATATGATAGCAATATTACTTATGGCCAGCATGATATTTCTTCCTGGTAACTCATGACAAACGGAATTTTGACTTTTCATAAAAATTTGTATATTTTTTCACTGAAATTTTATGATATTAATCAATGGTCAGATGTTGCATTTCTTGATTTTTTTTGAGCCCTGCGATGCATGCCAAGTTTCAACTTTCGCCGTTGATTTTCGAGTAAAATCAGGACTCGACGAAGACTGGAGCAAACCTGTTATGTCATTCCTCTGGAGTCCAACCGTTGAGATTTAGACCAATATATTTAGGGTCGATGTCGTGCTAGAATTACAGCCGCAGCCCCAGCCCAACATTTGGCACTTACAACAAGCTCTAGTTCGGATCTATATTGGTGCATTTTTCAAATTTCATAACTTCTTTATAGATAACAATCAAACATATCAGGCTCTTTTGAGCCGAAACTACGGGCAGTATTAAGCAACCTTTTCCAAGTTTCATGCGTTGTTGTGAGCACTGAGTTCTTGAGTTAACGAGCCTCGCTTTTAGTTTATAAAATCTTATTTCCATCTTTTTTTGCTTGAAATTTTTACTAAATTTATTGACTTATATCGGTTTGTGAATCGATTCATATGTCCAGGTAAAATTTTATCAGAACTGATAATATTTGCCAGGTTCCTTTAAATTGAGCACTTAAAGTGAGCTTTAAGAGTTAGCAATCATACGAACAACACATTCCATGACCCAACATAAGCCATCGAACATTGGAGGCTGCGCTCAACATTCCATTGACACTATATATATTTATATATATTTATCGTTAGGTAACCAAGAACAGAAATAAACAACGTGAATTATGAAGAAATTCTTGGAAGGTAGGTATGCAAACGGGGACTCTCTGGAAGAATAATGTTTAAATCAATTATACGACTTAGAATAACTGTAAAAACGCATGTCAAACAATAACTATAAATTTGATGTAATATAGTTTGCAAAATTCACATGATAGAAACAGATAATTTGAAATAATCCTTGAATAACAAGTATCTCAGATTCCCTACAATTTTAGTTTACAAGAGAAAATAGAGGTGAATGGTGTGATGCGAAAGGTCCATGAAGTCCTAAGCCAGCGGCTTTCCTTTGATCTCGGCCAATTAGCCTGCTACTGCTCGTAATCAGACAGCCTAATAATTAGCTTACATTACGCAGAGAGAAAAAACTCGCCATTGAAATGCATTAGCAATTATGTCCGAATGTCCTATGAATACGTTGTGAGGCAGCCTAGTAGCAAAGTTTGCAGACAGAGGCTAGGGCAGAGCACGCTCTGCTCGATTTTATGGAGAAACGCATAGCGCACGATAACGAGGCTATAATTCAGAGCAGCAACGTCGCTAGATTCTAATGAGCCATGGACGGAAAATGAAATCTACACGCAGGAGAGAGGTCGTAAAGCAGCCCGGGCCGGGGGGCACCCACACAATGGTGGACGGCTGCACGGCCTGACACTTGCGCTCGTATCTGTAGCTCTCCCTGTCTAATTAACCGCGCTATCAAACTAACAGCTCGACTCTTTTTTTTTCTTTTTCTTTTGAATTGGAGATATTAAATAGCGTCGGCGTGGTAGGGGCGGCAGCGAATTCAGAGCAACAAAACGTAAGAAATGACGATTAAAAGTTCTAGCCTTTATCCAGCGAGTTGAGATTGACCTCTTCCGTGCTTGGGATGGGTCTCGGTCATCCCTCTGGCTCATAGCTGAACTGTCGAGCTCACGCTTGAGAGTTGAGTGAGCTGGAAAGTATCTTTTATGTAATTCCCCCTCGCCTATTTTGTAATAGTGCCCTCGATTGCAAGTGGTAGTGGACCATGAGTGATCGTACGGGGTACCACATGTAATGGTAAAAATGACCTAGAGTTCCATATTGTTTATGCAACGTCTTACGGCTCTGTCACGCCAATACTCAACGGGAAATTCAACACTCTTGCAATTGATAACTTTCTGAGATTTCTTTGAAATCCGCGCTCTCTGGTGGATTTTCACTTCAGACCAACTTGAGAAGTTTTGCCAAAGTGAACTGGTCGAAAACCTGAAGCTCGATCTGTAACGTCCCTTTCATTCCCTCCTAAAATGGTCGTTGCCAGGCGCTACACATCTCTGCGATTAAAACCAATGATTATTATTTCTACTCGTGCTACATAATTAAAATTTGACATGAACTCAAAAAAGATATTCATAAATGTATTTTGATGGCTAGCGAAACATGTGAACGAGATTTCCAATGGGATTAGATATTCCTAAACGTTCGATTATACTTCCCTTAAACGCGTCTCTTTTTACGGAGCATGGCTGCTCTGAGACTCGTTGGCAGGCTATCCCAAGACATTCGTGTCATCAACTTAAGGACAATAGAAAATGTTTCAAATATAGGTCAGTGAAGCCAAAATGAAATCGAGTATTGTCCTGTAAATAATTTCTATTAACGCAAGAGTACAGTACCGCAATACCCATACAATAACGCAAGTTACATTCTCAAATGCGTTTCTTGGAATACTAGAAGAATCCAGGTCCCTGGTACAATGAAGACTTAGCTTACATCACAATGGCAATAAGAGTGAAGCAGTACATATGAAAGGTTCAGATACACCACATACCGTCCGTCTCACGCCTGTCTTTAGTCTGCCTAGCAGAGCGATCCTTGTCTTGGATAATAAGCAATTTTCCTGGCTCGCCGAGCTTGCAAGTCAAACAATCATGTTCAGAAAACCGATCATTTGAGTCGGGATAGACGGAGTGATTGGCCCATCTCGCAGCGGCTGGTGAAACGAAACAAGGCAGTTTTATTCAAGCCTACGAGCGGCGTGGAACCATCAAGGGAACACTCGACTGCCATGTACAGATCATCTACAAGAAATCACACAAATGACACATGCAAAGGAAATAAACGACCGCAGATAAAAGCAATAAATTGCGCTCATGCTCTTTGCCTCGAGTTAAGAGCAGCAAAGTTGCACCTGACTTCAACGAATTGAAAGCGTACAACACAGCATTTTACACCGAGATGTGATCGCAAACAACACGTGGATGAAGAGGCCATTTCAAATCTTAGATGGCTGATATTCCTCTCCGAAAGGGGTATGCTCTACAACTGCTAAAATTAGCATTAATTTTACTGTTCAAACGCAACTCAGTTAGAAGACAAAGAGTCAGAAGACAACCGTCACAGCGGAACCTCAGTGAGTACTGATATAAAGGGGAGCTAAAAGTTTTAGAATTTTATTCTCGTTTGGCACCGTGCAGCAATAAAGTAGCAGACAGCGTGCGCAAGCACCTTGGGCACACAAGATCGAGAGAAAAGAACAGAAACGAAGATGTGAAAGAGTCTGGCACATCAGCCAACTGTACGAGATTATACAAATTAGTTTAAGGTATTCAGGACTCGTATTCAGCGTAGCACAGGACTGCAGTGTAGTGGCGCACAACAGAATAAAAGTAAATGCTAATGAACGTGATGAAAACGTCCCATTTCATGTTGAAAAAAATTTTAGGAAGAGAAATATTTAGTATAGCATAAAAGCCTGATTCAGTACTTTTTCAGCTCATTCTAGTGGCAAAATGCATGGTGTGATCGAATGAGAACACTCCAACACTCTCGCAGCGGGGCATGTTGGGTCTCACTTGAAATGACAAGTAAGAACCGAAAAATTGTACAGTGTTGGTTAACTTAATGAGCAAATCGTACTAATTTGAGAGTGCCACGTACCTAGAAAGGGGTTCCGAGAAAAAGTAATACAATTTGCCCTATTCTGAACCCCTGCAAATAGAGACGGGGAATTATAGGAAATGTATGGCATGCATAATTCAATACCTCAGTTGCAATAACGAACGTTATCTTGACGCACACACGACACGGTAGCACTTTACATAAACCACGTCGGAATAATAATATTCATCGTCTCTGGAGCACAAGCGAAAGCAATAATGCACTTAGGATCCCTGAACACTTCGGGGCAACACGCGACAGCAACATCGCACAAGCTGACACGATCATTTCTTGCACTAAATGCTACGCCACCACTCGGCAACTGCTCAGACATTCCGAGAGAAATTGCAGTACAAGGAATTGAAAATTAGATGTTAGTGTAAGCCTCCATAACCGCTAAAAGACGTTCCAAGGAGCGTAAGGCCCCATTTAGTATGGAGATAAGAGAACGCGGAATCTATGCAGAAAGGGAATAGAAACAGTAAGTTGAGAAAGAAAAGATCAAAGTTGAAGAAGAAAGCAGTAGGTGCTGAAAATCAAGACCACTGTGAACCGAAAAAAAGTGGTCCTTTACATCACAAAAACATTTATTTCAACAAGAAAGGGGCCTACCTAACTCTCAGCTTGGGACCTCACACATTTCCGCTTGGGAGCGCTAATTCCCATAGACACAATAGTTGTGTCCCTCTGAGAGGACAAGTAATTGAAGCAAGCGACCGGTGAGTCGAGTTACGGGGACGGGCTCTCAATTTCTCGGAGTCGATGTACCGACAGGTGCACGATCTTGTTGGAAGCACAATGAAATCAAGCACTATAAGAAGTTGAAATTTCAAACACAGTTTTCAAAATGAAGCACTCTCATAGAAGTAAATATCGCAAAAGAATTTAAGAATGAAGTAACGAAACGAAACAATGGAAGGCTAAATGTTAGAAATAGAGCAACACCGAGTTTTGCCTCATATATCGTCAGAAGACAAACATAATTACAGCTACTGAGCTGCACGCGGGTATATTACGGAAGAAGTAAGTAAAAATAAGGGTTCATTACACAGGGACGGTCCCCTGTAGGACACGACAACAAGGAGGGATGTACAGGATGCGGCAAATCAAATGCCCGCGTTTTGAAAGGCTATTAGGTAAAGTTAAACAATACTTACAGAATTATTTGTTTTATTCGAATCAGTATACAATGCCGTTTGTGTGCTTACTTTTTGAAGATGGTATCAGAAAGATGGTGGTGACCACATGCATCTTACCCTCACCACCGCGCCTTTCAAAATTCGGGCATTTTATTTGCCCTTCACG
>JACJUY010001477.1:101735-112431 GCA_014220935.1 Platorchestia sp. MABIK | reverse complement strand
GCTGCCTATCATGCGTAGGTAGGCAGTGCCGGCACGCGCTGCGGGCATTTATCAGGCCTAACTAGTCACGCGCACACTGAGCTCTCTGTATCAGACCTCATTAATATTTCCCCAACCAAACGGTGCATCAGGATGGATCGACTAGGAAAACAGTGTCCGTGTCCTCAAGGGGTGTTTGGACCCCCAATTACGTCACAAGTTAGGTGAATATCACACTCCATCCCATTCATGCTACCAAGAAGACGTGAGTGAAAATTCAACAGTAATAACTGCAAAGTCATTGAAGAGTAAATTTGTGATTAATTAATTTAGCGAGTTACTTGGTGACTTCAGCGAGAAGTACACACTATGAGGTAGTACGTCAGGATTTAGAGTCGCTCAGTGAGGAAACGTCAAGGTGGAATTCGTGGAAGACGGGACTAAGAAAAACAACACGTAGCACATTACAGTCAAGTAATAGCATATCTAGAACCCTCAAATCTAAAAAAAAACATTCAAAAAAACAAGCGCTATTAAGAAATGTATGGCACCACAATGCAAGTATATATAAACTTACAATCGTAGCAGGCATGACACTCCAAACACGCGCCCGTGTCCGACAAGTTGTTATCATGCAGAAGTTAGGTCTGTGCAAAATTCACAGATTGCACATCCACGCTACTGATGCGGTGTCACGGTGTAGACGGATCATCCCAGCACGCAACTGCTATGACCCCCAGCGAGTCTAAAAATCTCTTCATCTTTTGAATCAATCTTCTTCTAGCTTTTCATTGCGGGTGATAAGTCCGGCGTTGACAGCAGACTACACTAAGAGTCTGCCAGCGCATGCGCTCGTTGTCCGACCGAACACTTCGGTAACCATATAGTACAGCTCAGACTTTTATGGGAACTGAAAAGAATCCTCTGGGAACGCTATAGCACAGCTGATGGGGAGTGTGCAAGAGACGATGACGGCACAGAGGGAGCGCGTTATCGCTCACAAATGCATACATCTTCATAACGCGCGCTCCTGAGCGCGTCAGGCGACGATAAATGCGTACAAATGTGGCGAGATAACATCGTCGCAGCTCGTAAAGATCCTTCGCTCTCGCTCAGCCAGGCCGCTCTGACGGATGACACCCACAATGGCATTTGTATGGCATTAAAGAACGGAGGATGCATGAACGAGGTGAGTCCCCGCACGAGATCCCGTGCATGCGCATAGAAACAATACAATTGAAAAGAGATGATGAAATATGACGCCATACTTTACCTTTAATGCCATCCATTTGAGAGCACCCGACGAGCAGCCGCACTCGGTGACTTATTTTCTTCAAATGAAATATTCTTCAAATTTTCATATTCTTCATATTATTTTCTTCATATTTCCTTATTTTCTTCATATATGAGGACCAAGAGTTTACGGTATTAACTTAGTAACAGAAATTGGATATTTATTGAAGCGATAAGGAAATTTACGAAAAATTATTTTGATTTTTAAATATCCAAGGAGTTTTAACATATTCGGACTGAGGTAAACGAGTCTACGTAATAAGTTGCTTCAGTATCCAGATATGGTAATCTACAGCGAACGGTTGAGAAAATGCGAAGCGAAACCTTTATGGATGGAAGATGAATCATTAAATTAGTTCTCTTTCAGTTACGAACGTTACAAAGAAGTTCAACTGTATTTTCCTTACGAAATCTTTATAAATCTTATTTGAAGTCTTATACCTTACATACAACCCATGGTGTTCCACTCGTCAGCAGTGCACAGTAGAACTGACTGGTCGATAATACCTGGAGACAATAAGGATAGAAATTACATGCACACGAAGCCCGCGAACGACAGCCGAAAATCTTATTTGAAATCTTATACCGGTTGTATAGCCCCGGATGTTCCACTCGTCAGTAAGTGCACAGTAGAACTGACACGTCCTGGACAATTCTGGAGGCCCTGACCTGGAGACAATAACAGGAAAAATTACATGGACAGGAAGCACGCAAACAATAACCGAACTCCTTCCCACTCTGAACGACTTTCAGCACGACGACGCGCGGCCTCAGCAGACGTGGGCTCTCGCCGTGCGGACCCGCGCATGCAAATAGCATGCAGACGCGACCGCTTGCACCAGACCACCGTCTGCGCTTCCTCATCAACTCCAGACGAGCCCCAGGCAACAATTTCTGATCCATTAAGAAATACACAGAAGAATCTCAGGAGAATTAGACAGAAGTGTCAATTTTGAGTATTCGTGCTTTGGGCTACTCGGAAATTTCATGGTGCATATAAACAATGAACATTTGAGATAGGAAAAAGGTACCGTTAGATAATTGACGAGTGACCGCTCAAGTCTAATTATTAAGATCAGTTTGAGGATTAGCAGACTGAACATGTTCTCACAACGGGTGAAAATTGCTCCCTTCTCGAGCTATGCCCTCAATGACCGTGTTGAGGCACCAAACGAGGACTGTACTGCGCGACTGAGGCAAGTTCCAGCAAGTCCTGACCGGGTGCTACAGTTCTTCCAACAGCCAACATTGCGTCAAATTACTTTCATGAAAAGTAAGTTAATTTGGGCCAGTTAAAAACAACTGCATTTGTTTGCAAATCTGGTGCACGCGTGTGGCAAACTACAAACAATTACGAAGTTTTTTTTCTCAAAGTGCATTTTTAGCTTTTATATTACACTATAAGAGCGACAATACTATAACGGTACACTATAAGAGTGAAGTTTTTGCTCTTAGAGTACACTAATATTTAATTGCACTACACGCGTGTATTGCTCTGCCAGCGCTGTTATATTCTTAACAGTTAATGAATGATCAGACCGACTGGCCATCAAACTAACCTCGGTTACGATGAGCTCCAAACTTGGCTTTGAATGCTGTGGTGAGCATGCTGCTCAGGAGCACCATTTCCACAGTCACTTCTACTTCAGAGCGGCAGAAGTGTTGCGGGGTGCGAGCACAAAGCGGGGACAACAACCACTACCATAAAAATGCGGATAAAATCGAGCAGAATAAAGCTGATTGCCTCGTCCATCACAGCGTTTAATCAGTACGGCAACCCCGACGAGTGCGGCCGCTGCCCGGCCGTAGGTCTTTCACAAACAGAGAGCTTTCACTGCTGGCTCATACATGAAGGGTGAGCCTTTGCTCTCGCTACGCAAAATACGAAAATGGAACCCCATCCCTGTGCAACGTACGAAAATGAAGCCCCCATCCCTGTGCAATTAGTGAGCAATGTGTTAGAATGTCATGCTGTAAGCACATCATCGTCTCGTTAAGTTGAGTTGCGCAACCGAACGCCGGCTGAACAGCGCTGTACCTCGAGCGACAGAGAAGAAATTGCACACAAAGTCAGAGTGAATGCCTATGATTTCTTGAAATATCCAGCAGATCCATGAAAAGCATGAAAATTGAGTTATGTTAATATTAGGTTAATAGTTGAGCATTATACAGCTAGAGCATAGAGTTCGGCAATGAAAAAGGAACCGAACGACCTATTGCCAGAAGTTGCGAGGCATAATTCGAGTTTAACAGGATGAACAAATTCCACCAGAATATAGTTGGTTTACACTAAAGCAGATATGCACACGCGCCTAATAAGGTTTTCGAAGTAAGCGTTACAATGTAAGACAAAGTAGTTCGAGGCTTCAAGACGAGATCTGACAACGTAAATGCTTCAGGCCATAAACATGGCTCATGCTCCGTGGGGACATTCCATAGTGACGCTAATGCTACCCAGAGACTGAAGATGACCCCAACACAAAGACGGATACATCCTTTACGTATTTACGTATGGTGATTAATACGCGCATCGATCGCGCCATCCCTACAAAGGCAGATGATCTATCAACCTTTGCAAAGCATTTCTGGAATCCGACAGCACCAGCAGAAACGCTGGTGGACTATATAGCCTTGAATGCGACCTGCTTTTCAGAAAATCAAACTTGCTGAAACTTGATTATCGATTCAAAGTATAGTACCCATAATTTGTAAGCTTTTAATTTGGTTCCGAGGGGTTGATTCTTCGCATACTATTGTCGGCTTTTCATTTCACATGACGCTGCTGGAGATATTCTTACGCATTACAAAATCTGTTAATCTCATAAGAAAACATACAGGAATAGAGACAGATCGTGAGTGCTCCCGAGTGCTCAAGACAGATCGTGAGTACTAAAGGTTCGATTTTTCGCAGCGGGTGAGCGAACGTCCCAGTTGTAACAGCGAGTCCGTATACGTACGGTCTTACGCAAGGTCTCAAGCCACGGTATCGAAAACGAGGGAACTGAGATCCTGCCCCGTTGTGCGCAAAATTATCCCCGCTTTAAAAAGCCATTTTCTTATAAGCGAAAAGTGCCAGGGTTCTTTCGTTATTGCATTATTAACTCACGTGAAATAGGACGGTACAGATTAGATTAGATGTGAGTTTAAGCCTTCCTAACAGATGAAAAAGGTGTTCCGAAGAGAGGAAGGAGGAAGGCACCATTTAATATGGAGACAAGGGAACGCGTATGGGACTGTACAAACAATTTAAAAACTACAAATTAACAATTAATTACTGAGAGGGTCACTAAAACTCCACCCTAAACCGAGGCGGTGAGAAGGGCTGGAGTGAGCAGCTCGAGTAGCCGAGATAGCGATCGCCTTCTCTGCATATCGCGACTCTCACGGACCGCCCGACAGGGCACGCGGGAGTCTCTTGAGGCCTCTTGAAGCATAGCCCTGCATTACGAACTTGACGCATCAACGTTGCCATCACAGATGTCGGATATTCCGGCCAAGGTAAGGCCAAAAACAGGTCTAGACAGCGCACCCATCCGAGCCGCCCAGGCAATTAGGCGGCGGTATGAAACCCATGAAAGTGAAGCGGCAGAAGAAGAACAAGAAAGTTCGGCATGCTCAACTGGCCATCGCAAAGGTTGCAATGCCGTACGAATTAGGTTCCATTCAGAAGTTATGTGCCTCATTTGAAAACAGGGAATTTATTTTGTTAGTTAGGACTCATTATGATGAATTTTCTGTCATAAAATATACAAAGCCCAAATTATCTCTGCTTCACCTGCCAACTCTGCAGTCCAATAATCCTGCAACGACGTACTTCCAATCATCAAAGAAGCCCACGAAAGCCTATCAACGCTTCAACGAGTTTGCTTCAATCGAAGTAAGAACATCATTAACCCGTGCAGGTTTGGCTGTGATTACGCGAGCGAATTCTCCCCTCACGGAAGGTCTGAGCAGGGCGCAAATTAGCCATTACAGAGGCTGTCACACGCTAATGGCGAGCAGGCGCCAACTTAACGTCTTGCAGACACAGCAGCAGGCCGCTGCGCATGTGCTCGTTCACGCAAAACGATAGCAGAGCAATCGCTGAGCTTGCGATGATGAAAAGGAAAATGTAAAAGATCAGAAACATGTTTTAAAAATGAAATTCTATCCGACGTATAGGCCAATGCTTAGACGGTAACAGAATCTCACGAGGGTATAGCCATGCTCAACTGTTTAACATCGCTTGCCTTTTATGTTTCCGTGACGTTAAGTTCGTTCATAGCGTATGCCGAACCTGCAGAAGCTGGGTTCAATATACACGTACACACAAACAGCGCTTACCGTAGATTTCTATGGAAACTTAGAACAAGAATTCAACGTAAAAACAGATACTGTGTGTATGTTAGCCTATTTCTTGTATCGCCTCTGACATCCATGCCAGCTGTATTTCTCATGTGCTGATTCACCGAAGTAAAACATCATCAACCATTGCAGGTTAAACTGTTGTTATGTGAGCGATTTCTTTCCATGGAAATGCCACTGCTCGCTTACGTAAGTTAAACTCGTTACAAAAAATTCTGCTCTTACGGTCATGTCAAAATTAACTGCAATAGCGCACGATTTTTCAGCACTCCGACCGTGGTGAGGCAAATCTCTGGAAAGAACAGACCTCTAAATATTGGTGTCAAACACCTAACATTCTCATGATACTGAGATCGAAGCTGTGCATCATCTTCGCTCACCCTAGTCTTGACTGCAATAACTTCATCGATCACGTAAAATTTTGATTTTAAGGTTTCGCTAAACACTGATTGTGCAGATGAAGTTAAACACAATAATAGTAAACTAACACTAAAAAATAAGAGTAAAAGTAAAATATCTATGTCTCATTCTAAAACATGATGCGTACACAAAACATCCGATGTGCACCGGAAAGCTTCACCCACTTCCTCCCCAGACCAGGGACCACCAACGCGGCGACCGCAACCCTGGAGCCCACCATACAAATCTCCTCGCAGCCCATAAACCACAGCACGCCGAGACGCGCACGGCACTCTACATTGATGAGCCACGAGCCATGTCAGTATTTACCCATAATGGATACAGCGCCTGGGGCTCAGGAACAATAACGGGCTGAGGTCCCAAGTGTGGTCACCTTGACCGAGTGGTTAAGAGCGCGCCCTTCGCGGGAAGGTGCGGGAGTTCGAATCTCGGCAGTGCCGTCTGATTTTTCCCCGTTGGAAAAAGGAAGAACTCAGACAATTCCCCACCCTACCCAAGTGTCGGAAATGTGTACAGGCTTGACCGGGGGTAACCGTCATGGCGTCCTGGTGTTAGTTATAAGGCATTTGGAAAACCAATGTACAAGATGAATTGTATCACGCTTGATTGGAATGAAACATCCTTTGTGCCCTCGTACTCTCCTCACCCGTCCGTCGGGGCAGCGGTCACGCAGCGGCCCAGTTTATGGAGTGCGGCGGAAGAGAGCCTATGATTAGGCGCGAAATTGAGATGACTGACTGAGATAGACGCTCCGGGCGCTTCGAGACGTCCGTGCCTGCCATGATCGCCAAGTATCCCACCAAAATTTGTGTTCTGCCTGCGATCGTGCCAAACCATACTGGACAGGTGCTGTACGTTGTGAATCTTTGTTCTCGTTTCAAATACAAGCCACGTTTAACCGGGCGTGTATGGTAACTAGTACAAAGTTTTGGCGCGTGTTGCTAATACGGTTAGTTCTAGGAACTAAGGCGCTTTACTTAAGGTGAACCCATACGGACTTGCTTAGCGCAGACTGAGGCAATCTCAGTTCTTGGCAGGACATCGGCATTGCAATAACAAAGAAGCGCCGGCGTACATCAGCTCTTGTCTCCGGGACTGGCAACACGCAGATAACGCGAGCTGTCTTACCGTAGCCAAGCACTGATGTGCGTTGTACACTTCATGATGACGAATTAAAGAGCTCATCATTCTCTAAATTAGGCGTCAAGGTCCATATTAAAATGTTCAAGGAAATTAAACGGGAATATTGTTTTTAAAATAAATTATTACGCGTTCGGTGAGCTCTTCGCGAGCGCAAATCCTGATGCCGGTACGTTGGTGAGGGCAAAACGAGCATAACTTCTTTCAGGGTTAAGGTCAAGAATTTGTAAATCCCTGGGGGAGCGATAAGTTTTATATATTCTTTGCGGGAAGGAACGCTTTTCAACGCTCTTCAATGCAGAATATGGTTAACATCAAACGGTACTTTTATACAACGCGAACTAGGGAAAATGAACGTTCAGCACACAAAAAGGGCTTAGAAAAGATATCATTACAGTACAACATTCAAAATCGATCTCCAGGCTATTAATGGAGACACGAAGATGTAGGTACGCCATACGACCGGGAGTAAAATTGAACAGAGCTGTGTGTTAAATTAATTATGTAATGTTAAACGTGAGTAATCGATTAGATGTTAGTTTAAGCCTCCCTAACCGCAAATAAGACGTTCCAAAGAGAGAAAGGAGGGAGACATCATTTAGTGTGGAGTTAAAGTAATGCGGAATATCTGCACATGGTACATAGAAACATTTGGTTGAGAAAGAAGTTTAAAAAGCAAGATAAAAGTTGAAGAAGAAAATAGTGGGTGCTGAAAAACAGGACAGCAGTGAATCGAAGAAAGATGGTCCGTAACAAAACGAAAAACCTATTCTATTTCAATAGAAAGAATGCCTACCTAATCTTTAGCTCGAGACCTCACATATTTCCTCTGGGAGCGCTAATTCTCATTGATACAATAGTCGTGTCCACTTGAGGGGAACATGAGTTATAAATTTATGGTCATTTTAAAGATAGAAAGAGAGCTGTAACCTCATATCTACATAAATATGTTCTAAATATATTCCTAAATTTTCAATGAGAAGCAACTCTCAGGAGTTACGTTATAGCAAAAATTTTCTTGTTTTTCAGAAGTGTAATACATATGGTGCGGTCGATGGTACGTAAATGATCACGATTCCCTTCAGAACTACATTAACCACTGCAATATATGTACGTGACACAGGACCACAAGACACACATACTCCAGCACAGTGAAACCATGCACTCGCTACTCTAATTCTGCCCCAATAAGTGCAACAGCACAATTTGGTGTGCCTTGTGCGCTATCCTTCTCAGAAAAAAACAGGACAACACAGCCTAGCGGCGAAAAAACCGACATTGCAGCCCCCTCTCTACTTCGCACAACTTCATTATGAACGAGAAGCTTATATCGATTATCAAGCTCATCAGTGAAACAAAGCCTAAGTTAGAGTTAATTGAGTTTCGCTGGTTCGGGGAGAGCGGGTACGAGCAAGACACTTGGCTGGACCAGCGCTCATTATGGCCGGACCTCGTCTGAAATTCGAGGCGAAGTCGGAGGTGGGCGCGCGGAATGACAATATCGTTAGAAGTTGTATCAGTGCTACACAAAACTGGTCTCAGATCACACTCTGCCCGCGGCTTGTGAGGTCCGCATAAATACCGGCAATTCCACCCCAAGTTCAAGGTCTTGTGCGCTCCAGTGAAAGGAACAACAAAACGTACCACATTTCTCTAATATCTTAAAGAGCTTACTAAGCCCCGGAATGGAGCGAACAAAACTTGTGTTAGTGAAGAGGAGTATTTTCGAAGTTTCAAATTTGTGAAAATCCGTTTCTACGGGCAATACTATAGGAAAACCATATTCTGATATGAATCGATGAAGCAATGAAGCATTCGTTACGATGAAGCAATGAAGCATTCGTTACGATGAAGCAATGAAGCATTCGGTAACATAATGAAGCAATAAGTATGAGGGAAACGTAACCGGAATTTCACGGGCAATTGAAGAATGTCTCATTCTGAGGTTTGTGTTCAGAATGGAGGTCTTGCGACCATAGAGTCGTGCAATGAAGTCAATGAAGGGACCAGCTTCCACAGCAGACCAACTATCAAATACAAGACAGTTAACAATGAAAGCAGCATTCTTTGTATTCACTCCTTTCTTTACGTACCTTAACAGAATACAGAAATTTTCTCGAAAATTGGCGATAATATAATGAATTAGCGATCATGATTTTAAAAAAATGGTGTGACACCAAATCTGTCACGTAAATTGATGGTGTTAAACAAATAATGTATCAGTGTGCAGCACATCTATTGTTTCTAATCATAATCACATGAACTAGATTGATTTTCACTAGCTTACATTTATCGTGATTTTTCTCTACTCCCCAAGTTGAGCCATTCGGACTTGCTATATCAGATTTAGGCAAAGAGCAGTTCTTGACAGGACGTTTTTATTGAAACAGAAGAATTGAGCGTACATCGTCATATGTCTATCGATAAAAAAGCTGTTTTAGATTCGTTTCTGTGACACGGTCAGATCGAAGGATTCAATTTGACCCAAGGAGGTTATAACTGCCGCAGCAATTATGAATAGAAATTTTATATCGAGTTCATTCGATACGCGTCTTCGTTTTATTACTTTATTTAATAAACGGTTTCGAATAGTGAATATAATATAAAGAGCTGAAACAAAAATGAACAGATGTTAGATTTACAAGCAAAACGAATTCAAATCTGACGTATAGCACAAACGCGGTTCCAATTAATTAAACATGAAAACTATACAGAACATAATGAATATTGAACCAGTCTCCACACCTTCCGCAACCAGAATGAACTCCGCCAGACGCAGATCGCCAACATAAGTCAAACTCGACGATTCAAATCACGGAGAAAATAAGCCAAAAGCGGACGGCGCTAACAGAGGTTGAATGGGATATCCAACCTCCTTGATTCGACCAGCCTTGCAAAACCTTGAATGCTCAGCCACGCTCGACACAAGAATGAAAACGAGGTACACCATACAAGCTTAAATTCAACTACACGTAGGATTCATTAATATGAATGCTTTGTTGTAATTTAGTCATTATCAACAAATATCTACCAATTAAATTAAAAATGAAATTTATTCAATAAGGTGAAAATTTGAGAATGAACCATGCGGTCTTTCTCCCATAGCTGTGAAACGAAGTATTTCCATACTTTCACTGACCACAACAGCCGGTACACTGCACATCACAGCCAGATTTACAAGAGGATTAGGATTATAGGTTGGTTAAACCCTCCCTAACCGCTACAAAAAAGAGCGTATNAGGTGCTGAACAACAGGACAGCGGTGAACCGAAAAAGGTGGTTCTTAACATAGCAAAAACATTTTATCTCAACAAAAAGAAGGCCTACCTAACTCTCAGCTCGGGCTCTCACAGATATACAAGAAACAAACAAAAACGACATCCTAAAAAATGTAAGATAAAACTCACAACAGACATTAATTCAGCTGATTCAGCAATAAATAGCGAAAGCTACACTCAAAATACACGGAGTTCTCTAGGTAAGAGGACGAGGTCAGACACCGCCTCTCTATCTCTCAAGA
>JACJUY010001477.1:85053-101680 GCA_014220935.1 Platorchestia sp. MABIK | reverse complement strand
ATGTCACTCACGTGCAGTGACGCATCACGAATAAAATTACGCCTCATGTGAAAAAATGAAACGAAGAAACAAGAAAAAAGTATCGTAAAAAGATCAAAATTCTCCAGAACTTCTTTCATTAACCAATATCTGCGGGGATTCAAGTTTGCTGCCCTTCAGTTCATCAAGTTCAAAAATTAGCCAACCAGTACAAAATTTAAGAACCCTAGCGATCGTCTGTAATCGTTGAAATGACCTTCCGAGTCTTGCAGACCAACTTGTAACTGATGCAAACCGCAGAACATTCTGGTGAAAATGGCTTTTCCTATTGAAAAAAACGTATTTTAATAGCTAGCGTTATAGAGACCTGTACAGCAGAGGAGTGACATGCTCATTCGATGCAGCTTCAGAACGAAGTCTCTCACAGAAAGGGAGATGGTGGGACTGGAAAAACAGTTGGTTATTGAGCTGAGAAATCTTACCGATTGTTTAAGTAAAGACCATGAAGAACATGAATTAATAAATTGAGTTTGCAACATAGCAACACATTCATCAGATGCCAAACATGCCCAGCAAAGCCAAGTTAAGTTCTAAGCATTATAATTTTTTGTACTGTGTCAATTGATATTTAATTGGTTTTGGCACCGGGCTAATGAAGTTTTCTTACCCAAAAGATTTACTGTGAAGTTGAAAACAAGAACGTGATGAAAACTCGTTAACATAGACGCCAACTTCGGCACACTCGCTCACTCGATCCTAATCGAGTGCTAAAATACTTTAGCTGGTCTGCAAAATGACCGGCACCGACAATAGGTCGTCATGTTAACCTTGCAATGGCGGGCTTCACGACTCAACGAAGAGAAAGAGATGGACCTGGAAATGAAAGCCGTCATCAAATTGCAGAGAAGTGAAGAGGCTGCAAGGACCTCGAGTGACCGCATCCTGCACGGTTCAACAAAGGGAGGTGTTCTCGACGTCGTTAACCGGTGAGTAAATTAAAACTGAAAATTAATAAGGTGAAAACTCAAGCACAGAAAATAGTTCACAAATGAAATACCGTACTTCTTTCCATTAATATAGATATTCATTCACACAAGATATCTAACGCAACGCGGAACCAATTTTCCCGGACGAACCTCATAGCGAATTTCAGTAAAGCAGATCATGCATTCATGTTGTAACGAAGAAGAAACGAGAAGAGCGTGAGAGGAGAAGTGCAGGGCTATTCTGAGCGCGGCTAGACAGAGCGGCACATCGCGGGGGTGACGGGAGCGACATGCTGGCTGCAGCTCAGCGAGTGCACGACTTGCGAACAGGCAAGGGAGAGATGAAGTTCCCAAGCACAGGGCTATTTCACGGGTCATTATACGCAGTAAGAACTGATCTCTATAAAACAGAACAAGAACTGTTCTCTACAAAACAGAACATGAACTGTTCTCTACAAAACAGAACAAGAACTGTTCTCTACAAAACAGAACAAGAACTGTTCTCTACAAAACAGAACAAGAACTGTTCTCTACAAAACAGAACAAAAACTGTTCTCTTAAAGCAGAACAAGAACTGTTCTCTACAAAACAGAACAAGAACTGTTCTCTACAAAACAGAACAAGAACTGTTCTCTACAAAACAGAACAAGAACTGTTCTCTACAAAACAGAACAAGAACTGTTCTCTACAAAACAGAACAAGAACTGTTCTCTACAGAACAGAACAAGAACTGTTCTCTTAAAATCATTTGCAAAAATCATTTCAAATGCGAATTATGTCTGCTCACATACTGCAGCATAATAAAGGAAGCTTTTGATAGGTCTACTGAGTGTTCAATTATAAAGATCATTGTACAGCGACCAGTACGCCTCTCTGTTTCTTCGATAACTCGTTCTGGTCAGTAGGATTCTGATTAGACGTTGGTTCCCTAATCAGAAATGAAAAAGTTGACAGGCAATATGTTATTCGCCAACAATTTGCTAATGTGTCGAGCAATTAAGGAAGAATGCTTCAGGCGGTGGATACGAGGCGAGTAAATCTGAGGTGTCAGGGCCGCACAGAGCCACTCACGTGCAGGTGCTGCCTATCCCACCACGACTGTCATAAATACTCATAATGAACGAAAATAAATGTCAAAGCCACCGCCAGAGTCGGATTTAGAGGGAGCCGAGTATATGGGGGCGGACACCCCCTCACAACAGATGCGTTGCGTCAGCCGCGTTAGCATCGCAGCAGTAACGTACATCAGCAACTGCGTTCAATGGAAATATTTTGGCAGTGTTCGGAGATTTGAAACTGCACACTGTTGTATTGATGCATGGAGTCTCGGGTTACAAAACAGAGTTTCATTGAAAACTGCTTTGAAAATTTATGCAAAATCTAAGTCTGCTCGACTTGTCATGTAACAAACAATTAACTTCCTCACCTAAGCCCTATGATCTGGAATGGTATTCTGTAAGGTAGACTATTTTTCTTATCATAGTCCAGCTTTCCGTCGACTGTATCGTCGTCTACCTAATCTGTGAGCTAATTAATTACTCGTCGGAAAAATATAAAAAACGTTAACGACTAGTACCATAAATTAATAGTTAATTCTCATAAAAATGCAATTCTATTCACGCAATACAAGATCGAAAAACGGTTGCTCTCCTGCCCGTGCTCAACGCTTCCGGTCCAGTACGGCAAAAATTGCATTGCTGTAATGATTATTTAATGAGGCATTCGCCCAACAAGAGGAGGGACGTCAGAGTTATGCGAGGGTAAACAACAAGCCAAACAACCCACAGTCACGCAAACAAGAATTTGTTGACGTTGTTGGTCATCAGAGCCGTAGTGTAGCTTTATGAGAGAAAATAACTTGATTGACATCAATCAAAACTCATAAGCACGATGAGGCGGAAGTCAGATAAAAATATCTTGGCATTAAATACGTCAAACAATATGCTGATAGCCAAATAGAGTCGAGAAAAAATAGAAGCTTAAAATAGTAAGTTGCGTATAGTTCTTTGCTTCAAGTGCAAGTAAGCCGCATAAATACAGGGCTTCTTAATTCCTTCTGCAGTAGCTCAATCTGGTCAATACGTCAACGCAGCTATGATTAGAATGTTTACAGTTTCAAGACAAATACTCACCGCCAGCAATGCAGTTATAACTCTCGGACGACTAGACAATAATATCTGCTGTTGAAAAAATTGTCAATACACTAGTTCTAGGTAAAGGAAATTGACGCAGAGTTGCACGAGTGTGGTTTTAACAAATAGGTGATGTCCCAGATGAAGGCACGTTAATCCCACAGATATAAAGAAAAACCCTCACAGATGAGAGGAAATTTACAAAATGACACGTACGACACCGTAACAAATAATATAAAGTGCAAAAAGAAGTAAGAAGTGCAAAATGTCGCAAAAATGCGACATCAAAATAGTTTTGCTTCACTTTGGTCGCACGCATGCAAACGATTTCTTCGTTACTCTGGAGATGTCTCACGAGCTCCCGTCGTAACTCAGTCTAACTTTTTTGCCGCCTGCATGCATGTTTTTCGCCGCCTAAGCTATTTAAGTGATGAAATCGCTTAGGCGACGAAAAACAGGCATGCAGGCGGCGAAAAAGTTAGACTGGGAAGAGGCAAGTTTTTGCTTGCGGTATCCCACCGCAAACCCTACCCCGCCCAGCATGAGCGGGTACTCGAAAGCCTCATTATCGCCAGTATCGCAGGGCGCACGCTACCGCAAAACAAGCGCGCCCGTCCATTAGGAGACGTTCGGAGGCGTTAAGAAGCTGTGCGCTACGGGTGAGGGACGAGTCATGTTATCAGGCGCTCTTGTCCTGATGGCCGCCGCTACAACTAAATTAAGGCCTTCGTGGGGACAGCAGGTCGCTGTTTGACGTTCATTAAATTACGTTAGGCAGGTCCCAGCAAAACAGGTTGACAACTGACAGAAACTTCATCCGAGTCGCTAATGGAGACACGCTTTTGAGCGCAAGTAAATAGTGATCATGGGTGATGATCATTCGAGAATTATTGGAAGGCTCCCTGATCATATTTGACAGCGGTAGATGGGACTTGTAAATCAGGGAATATTTTCAACTCGGAGCCCCTGTGATTGCTTTAGGTTTCCAGTTCAAATGGAACTGCGGTCTCGAACCTGCACATCTAAATTAAGTTTCAGGGTAAATTCAAACCGATGTGCATAAAAAATACGTAAATTAATGAACAAACTGAGCAATTAGAATAGGTGAGTTAATTTAGGCCACCTTAACCTCAAAAAAGGTGTTTCCAAGGAAGGAAGGAGCAAGGTACCATTTTGTATGGAATTAGGGGAACTCGCTTCCTCCGCGTAGAAAAAGCGAGATTAAAAGAAGTTCTTGAAATTACGGAAGTTGAATGAGACACTGAAAAAAAGGACAACAGTGAACAGTGAGTAAAATGACAAAACAAAAACTCTGCTCTATTTCAGCACAAGAAAGTCCTGCAGAACCCTCAGTTCGGGACCTTCTCCTTGGGCGCACGAATTCTCATCGACACAGAAATTGTCTCCCTCTGAGGGATCGTAAAATGATGAAATGAACTGTTTGAAAATACGCACAGCCAAGAACATGATCTCAATTTAGAATCAAGCTTTAAAATTTCCAACGTATTAAGCATCATAGTAGTCAGAAGTCAACGCTTTTTGGCCTAAGCACAGGTTTTTGAACGATCGGAACAATAGACACGCGCGACGAAAACTTTACCAAAATAAATAAAAATTACCAATTTTTAAATGCATTTCTTACGGATTACACAACACACCTATTACCTTTGGTAATTTATACGCTAATACGCTAATGAAAAATTACGGTGAAGGAAATGGATAACGTATGAAAATGAAAGCGCAGATTCATTTAAGAGATTCCAATGATCAAAGCTTACTTTACAAGTAACTTGCTATTGCTCAAGCGAACCGAATTTCACACAGCGTTCATCTCGCGGACACACAAAAAAAGAAGAACTTTCCTCGCAAGCCTATTGAGAAAGCTGCTCTCAAACGAGTCAATGGCTCTGAATACAAGTGCAATTAATTTTTTTTTGCGGTCAGTTCAGACTGCGCAGGGAACGGTAGAGCAGCGGTCACCCCTCGTGATTGTCCATTGTTGGCGCCGCCTCCCCAGGGCGGGGGCGGGGTTGTGTGATTGTTTTTTTTTCGTTGGGGTAAAATCCTCAACATTTGGTGTTTTCCAGGTAAAATCATACCCCACCGACAACGACTGCGCGTCAGGCAGCCATACAGAGAAGCCAGATGCTGAGTGGTTTCCACGGTTAATTTTACTTGAATAAAGAGCAAACTCGGATAATTTCTCAAAAGAAATGCCAATTTGCCAGCGCTGCGTGAGGGCCGCGCCGCACCAGCGCTGCGCCGACTGAGGCACTTGGTAGCTCGGGGAGGTGCGGGAAGCAGCGAGCGATTGTGAATGTCTACATACATAAAAAATGATGCTTTTTTCCAATCAATCAAGCTTGACACATATCATCTTGTACGCTGGCTTTTCAAATGCCTCATAACTAACACCAGGACGCAATGACGGTTACCCCCGGTCAAGTCGGTACCCATTTCCGACGCCTGGGTAGAGTGGGGAATTGGGGCCGAGTTCTTCCTTTTCCCAACGGGAAGAAATCACCGGGCTGCACTGCCGGGATTCGAACGGCCGACACCTTCCCGTGAAGGGCGCGTTCTTAACAACTCGGCCACGGTGACCATAATGTGCGAGCTCCTACGAGCTTAGCGAAATTAGATAGAAATAATGCGATTGATGGTTTGCGCAGACAATATTTGAACCTATTTTGAATGTGATGAGTTTTTATTAAAGAGAAAACTCAGGATCTCCCGTTGTAAGAAATTGATCGGAAAGTTCACTGCGATGTATCTCGAAATTTGCGTAAGGAATTCCAAGGATTTAAATTAGAGCCGTTCCTCGAATTGAACGAGATCACCTTATGCAAACCTTGTCTTATAAGAAATAAATATAAGTCCAAGTTATTTACACAATGAGCTGTGCTTTGGTCTAGTTATGAATAACTGGGACTAACTTTTAAACGCAGAATTTAATGTGAGAACAACACGAAGATCGACCATACAACAGGCTGAGAAAATATCCGAACAGAATAATGGAAATACATAAAAAAATCGATCGAAAACGTAGGCTTAAGAAGAAGCTTAATGGGCAACTCAGAATTTAACGTTACCTAGCCAGCCTTTTCGTTAATTCGCTTCGTTAATAAATGAAATAAATTGGGTTATACAATAAAAATTGTACGGCATTTCTAAAGAACAACATTCTAAAGAGCATTCGGACGCGATCATCTCCGACTGCCGTTAGGAACTATTCGGAGTCAATTCTGCTATCAAGGGTGAGGTGACTGCACGGACAGTGCAACACTATTCCTTCAACTAGCATCGCATGAAAGACTGCAGCATTCCAAGGTTCCTCGTATAAGACATCTATTACAAGTTGCAATTGGTTTCGTGATTGCTTCAAAATGAGCTTGAAATTAAATAATGGCGCTCGGTAATTACAGAGGGATCGCCTCAGCACCGATGGCGGAGCAGAGATAAGGCGCTCTGGCAGGACTGCCGCGGATCGGCCAGGAAAGTCTCCACCGAGAGCGTCGGGTGCAGCGGTTTTTGACCTTTTGGAACAACGGAGCGCTACTCGAACTGGTGGTGCAGAAACCAAACTTTAGGGCATCGTGCTTTTGATGCTGGCTCGAAAATTACTATTGAAAAGGGCAATTACCCACAAATTGCTTGATAAACAAATTAACCACCAATTGGTCAATAAACAAATTAACCCCAACTGGTCAATAAAGAGAACTGAAAACAAACAGATTCTTAAAAAATCTTTTCCACACTATTCACTAAGGATTAACGCAATAAAAGTCCTAAAGCCACTAACAGACGTTGGCCAAAGATTAGCCAAAGATCGGGCCCCAGCCCGATGACATGCGCTTAGTGTGAGGCTAGCGGAGGTCACGAGCGCGTCGAGTGTAATAGAGCAATCAGAGAGCGGGTCGCCATTTGCATAATAGCAAGAGAGTAATTGAAGGATACGTGCCTTGTGGGCTCCGAAGAGACCACTCCTCAGGGCGGGAGAGCTCAGCTATGGGCGGGTTGCTCCTGAAGATAAGTGCACGAGCTGAGCTAAGGCATTTGAGGCCGACAAGCGAAGCAAGAAGTTCTAGCGTCCAGCCTGAGAAGATCTAAAAAAGTGCTGTTTTCGTTTGAGGGTTCGAAAGTCGAGCATAAGAGTCAGAGTTCAACGCCGCACATTCAACATGACACTTTTACTGCAGTAAAAATCTGAAATTCAGCATTATGTTCCATTTGCACGCTTTTCCACTTAGTCTCTTACTACTTCATGGCTACCAGTGGAGTTCAAATAGGACTATTTCTCTCTATTGTCCTTCAGCGAACTTTAATGCAATTGGCAAGAGCTTTTTCAAACCTGCATTGCTTAGGATGGGATGTGTATCTCGGTACTTCGATGTGCACAGATGAAAAAATAACGAGCTCATTTTAATGAAGAGAGCAAATGATGGAGACACAATAGTGAATTTACCATTATGTCATTGCATTAGTTAGTGTGAGATTCTTTTATCGTATTTCATGTTATTTTCTATTAACTATAAGGAAATTGAACGATGAATTCCAAAGGTGGGTCAAGTTTTATGGTAATTCTTCTCTGAGTATAGATTAGATTAGATTATTAGTTAGTTCAAGCCTCCCTATCCTCAACAAATGAGATCCAAAGAGAGGAAGGAATAGGCACCATTTAGTATGGAGTTAAGGGAACGTGGAATCTATGCAGAAAGGGCATAGAAACAGTAAGATGAGAAAGAAGTTCATGAAACAAGATCAAAGTTGAAGGATAAAGTTGTAGGTGTTGAAAAAACAGGACAGCAGTGAACCGAAACAAAGTTGGTCCGTAACAAAAAAAAAACCTATGTTATTTCAACAAAAAGAAAGCCTACCTAACCATTATCTCGGGCCCTCACGTTGTCCCCCTGGGAGCGCTAATTCCCATAGATACAATTGCTGTATCCCCCTGAGGGGTTCTCTGAGTAAAAACCAATTCCAAACTCCTAAAATAAGCACTTTATCAGCTGAACACTGACAACATCTAAGCCCATATATACCGCGGAAAATTTTTCAGTTAACATTTCCGAAGCTTTCGTCTGAGTTGGCAGTGAAGAACATTCTTGAAGCTGATGCCAAAGCATCAACACTAATCCAGTGCTACACTTGTAGCAATTTTATAATTGAAAAATAAGTTTTATAATAAGTGAAAATTAGCTTTGAAAGACGCATTGAAGTCCCAATGCTGTCAACAAAATTTGTAGGACTTAACAACTAAAACTCTTAATTTTCAATGATCTTGTGTAAACCTTTTGCTTTAGACCAAAATGTTGGGTGTTCCAGAAGGGAGTCCTAGTGGAGAAAGTCTCAGGAACGCCTTCAATAAATATTCTTTGTTCCAGCGATTCACGAATTTACTGGAGTCTGCAGATCATCATCAGGTTGGTCTCTCGGCGCTTTATTACACACGGCCCAAACCAGTCTTTTAATTAAACCTTAAGCATCAATAGATAACTTATCTTCATTTCGAGACCATGGAAAAGACTTAATTACACGGCACATAATCGCAGAGCAAACGAGAGTTCCATTGTTTGGCACGACGTCCTCAAGACAGCGAACGCACAGGACGCTGCTCAGCGTTGTATGGAAACGTTGTCCTTCACATCCTGCCGGCCAGCCTGACCTATTGCTTGACCACGTCGTTCTAAGTGAACTCGGCTATTAATTTCGGTGTTCTCCCATTAATTTTGTCTTGATAGTATTTCTCTCACGTGAATATTCAGACGTAGTTTAGCATGTGTGTGTAGAATTTGCATGAGAAAATGCTGCTTTAGACAAGTTTGATCCGAGATGTGATGGATGAGCTTTTCCACGATAATGATAGGAGGTTTGAGGGCAGTACTAGAGCCGGCCCAAGAACTGGTTGAGATGATGTAGGAGCCCAGTAGCCTCTCGAGCACCGGCATAATTACGGCTCTCTCAAGAACTTTATGGCGGTCTCTATCATCGTTGAGATGTAAAACAATCTGCACCCATCATCTGCGTCCAAATAATAATAAACGAGCTTCTACACGCCTTGTGTTTCGCCCACCGCATACTGTTCCTCGATGAGGGAGATGACAACGGGCTGATCTGTAATTTGGCCGACGTATCGCCCCACCATCTGCCCGGTAGCGCGCGCTATGAGGCGACGTGGCCGCTGCGGTTGGTGTCTCATACGTCGGGTGTGGGGCGGACTCCTCATTGAAACAACGAAAAAGGCGAGTACGCCGGACTACTGTACACAATGCTGGAAATTAAAATCGCGGTACGAAAATGCTTTGTCTTTATTTGGATTACTGAAATTAATACTGTGTTGGCGCTTCAAGAGCGTGTAAAATTATAATAAATTCTCATGTGATCAAGAGTTGAAGATAAATTACCCTAAACACAATTATGGAAAAAGAGGAATAAATTGTAAATTTCCTAAAAGGGCACCGCTTAACGCTCAGTGAAGAGGAAAATTATTTTTCGAAAATTTGTTTCCGCTGTATGCTCATATATGATTTACAAAAAATTAGTAGAATCGTAGCGATGTCTGTCTTAAACTCTCGTTTTCTGCCAAAGGTTTCCCACGAGTGCAAATGACAGCTAAAGCTAAGAATGCACAACCTAACGCACGAGAAGAACATTTCAGAGAAACGCATCCGAGTTCAATGATTAATTAAAGTTCAAAAAGCGCTGTACCACCGGCGTCTCTGATGGGGGCGTTTCGAACGAAGCGTTTAGTAATTTGAGACCGCAAAAAATTAAATGAATTAAGAAGGCGCAAGGCAGAAACGTGAAGAGTGTAGGGTGTATGATGTGCTGGTCTGAGCCACGAGATGAAGGATTAATGAAGAAGTGATGCAGAGATGACTTAAAAAAAATTCACCACAGCTCGGTGCAACTATCGCCGTTGTTGCTTTGATGGGTACTNTTTTGACTTTAAATTCGAGTTGAATATTGAACTTCAGTTTAACCCATCGCAGTCAACGCGTTGAAATCTGTACGTACCGAGTGTACGCCCCACAGCGCGGTGCATGCAGGGGGTCCCACTGTCGCGTTTGGCGAGCGTATTGACTCAGTGAGCATGATGGAGTAACTCAGCGGCTCTAATTGATCAGTGACGGCCACCGTGTCATCTCTAATTGGACGAGCGTTATGACGGTCTTCTGTCATTCGCGCACGCAGTTGCACGAGCGACGCCTCATTAGTTATTCGGCAGGAGCACAATTCAGCACCTGTACCCACGTGAGAAGGGAAAGCCTTCTTGCGATTTATCTTCAGTTAAGCATGCAAAAATTTCGCTGACTTATGCTAAGCGGAGATTTTCTACTCTGCAGCGCTGTTCGCCGTGTGAACAGCCTCTTCATCTTGCCGCGGCCTGGTGACGTTTTCAGTAAGGGAAGAAATGTTCGTAAGTTTTGCTTTCGAATGTGCAGCTGCACGTAAAGTTGACCTCGAGTATAACAAGCTTTTTTCATTACAGCAGGATGGTAAAATATCAGCCACTTCACATCACATTGCTATTAGGACTACGAATGAATAGTTTTGAAAGGACAAAAAGCATAAAAATTTAATTTACGCACACATATTGGCTTGTATCCGACAACTAGACACGCTACACAGCGTAAATATGTAAAAGAGAACAAAACAGCAAGGGCGTGGCTCCACCGATACCTCAAAGCAACACGGCACTGAGTGTAGGTGGGACGCCGAATGGTATGAGAGCACCGAGGCAGGCAAGCCAGCAAATTTTCATCAAACATTTCTTGGCACATAATAATTAAATGATAATATACAGTTTTTACTTACAGGCCCTGTGACCACGACGTCGCAGGCAGTCGCTGGACAATAAAATTGCAAACGAACTTTCGCCGCACTCTTATCATCATTATATTATGAAGGAGTCTCAGCTTCCCTAACCACGACAAAAGTGTTTCCAAGTGAGGCCTGATTAGATTGAATTAAGGTTAAGTTTAGTCTCCCTAACTACGACAAAAGTGTTTCAAAGAGAGAAAGAAGGAGGTCAACATTTTGCATGGATTTGAGGGAATGGAGAATCTATGCACAAGGTGTGTCCCCATACCCTGCTCATAAAAACCACAAGATTGAAGGAAGCCTATGAAATAAGATAAAAGTTGACAAGTAGCGTGCTGAAAACTGGACAGCGATGAACCGAATGTAGATGACCGTAATAAAATGAAAAACGTATTCGTTTTCAACAAAAGGGAAGCCAGCTTAGTACTCTGCTAGGGACCTCACATCTTCCCCCGGGAAACACTAATTCCCATAAATACATTAGTTGAACCCCCCTGAGAGTTGCCCTACACAGTTAGAACTTGGAATATTTTTTTGTTTGTGAAAAACTTGCTCTTCGGCGCACCTGCAGTCATTGCTAGTATGGGCAAAATGACCGAAATATGCTTTTAATAAAACCAATGTGCATACGAAAGCTGGCAGATAAATTTTATCGCTACGTGCTCTGTAAAAACTAGCTTTAAAAACCTAGCCATGTTTGCTTATGTTTTGTAAATCTCTCATGGCTGTATCTTTTGTTTTGAACATTCTCATCAAATTTTTAATTCAGCTGAAGTCACAATTACGGAAAAATTTGTGATCTGTTCAAAATAAAAGGAAACGTGAATTCCAATCGGACGAATGATATTTGAATAAAATTTTAGCGCTAAATACCCACTGTAATATCTCAATTACTAATAACTCGTTGAACTTTGAGATAATTACATGAAGACGATCGTGGCGACACAGTCCAGCCGAGAGTGCAAATAGAGGAGCGGAGATGAACCACTTGGAGGCGGGACTATTTCTGACACACACACATACACAGCGACCTATGCGCGTTCCTCAGTAGAAGAAACAAGGTAGGGTCAATTCGTCGATCATGTGGCAATGCTGACGTCATGGCAACGAACCAATAGCAGCGCTCATATCGCATCTGGCAACACTGCTAGCCCCAAACCTAGCCCCACTATTGGCTAACAATTTTTCGCAATGGTGACGTCATAAAGTTTGTTTGAAATGAAGCCGCTCTATTGGCTAGCAGAAAAAGAGAAGGTGTACTTTCCTCCATAGAAATGACCACATTGTTTCGTATACCGTGGCGCGTCCCAAGGTCTGTTTCACCACGTTCGATGACCGCCGGCGTATACAGGATACCGGAGGGGAATCGGCAACGCGCTCCTAGTATCGCATGACTCGATAGCAGAAAACCGGGGCGGTATTTCGATCCGGCCACCGAACACCTCAACTGAGGCGCGTATTTCCTGATAAGCTGCAACGACACTCGCCGCTCGTCGAGCAGAAATCCTGTCTCACGCGAGAGAATTTTTTTTCGTACGTAAGTGGTGATTGGAACTTGCGTTCAAGTATAATCAAATATTGTGATGCCGCTATTCCCACGTGAAGCAGCATGAAAAAACGTGGAAATATCAGGAACTATACGTGCCTCAGTTGAGGTGTTGAGGTCCTATCGCGCCATGGTATTCACGTGGTGCAGCAATATTGGCGCGTACATAGAGACACAAAACGGGGCGGCGAAGCCGTGTAGTATCAACGTCACATTAATGGATAAGATAATTCGAATATGTAACTGGTGGATGTTTATCTTTTCGTTCAGTAAACGTTCAGCCTCCCTTTCCGTTCTGCTCAGTATGTAAAAATCAATGAAAAATAAACTAGGGGCTTAATTTCAGTGTCCAACTCGCTACCGTAGAAAAAGAAGGCGGTCTCGCATCGATGAGAAGTTAAGTTGGTAAGAAAGGAATAAAAACTTAGAAAATAAAGACACTCATGCAAGGGGTCAGTCGCTCCTACAGAAGATAAAGAGAAGTGGTGAATAAGAAGACAAGTATTGGGGTTAGGAGTCAAGTCCAATCTGGCAATGAACTCCAACTACGCACAGTTGAGGATTTCGTGAGGAAGATCAAGAATACCAGTGAAGAGAGCTATAGTTCCTCGAGGTGCACTGAAGAGGACGGACACCACGAGCTCGCCCTCCCGAGTGCAACTCCATAATCCTAAGCACAAGGCCACCAAAATGCACCGTACGACAATCCCCTCAATGTTCATTCACCCGAAACGTTCATGTAATTATAAAATGTCTAATACGGAAAGCTACATCAGTACATGTGGTAGGGTAGCATGGAACATGGTAGCCTGTCTCAATAAAAATTTAATCCACAAAAGAACCACATAACGAAAAAAGTGTTTCTGCCGCTCGATGAATTTGCTGTTCACGCAATAATCGTCTGCGTTATTTAATGTTTGATGTAAATTAGACAACATTGCTGAGAACCAGTGGTCACATTGGAGAACGTAGGTAACATTGAATATTATTTGAAGTTTTGCACACAAAAATAGTGCAAAATGTAATTTTGTTCAGCTCGTACTCGCAGTAGGAATTTGAGCTCAGCTCATGTGCACAGGTGAGAACTTTATGGGAAAAAACACGTTTGGAGTGAAGGACCAGTTTGTTGCCGGCTTGGCATTTCCGCCAGATTTGACAAATTATGTTAGAAATTTTTTCTCCTTCAACACTGAAACGAAGTTGCTGTATTTTTCTGAGGGTCTGTGATCGAGACAAGCGCATTAACGTCTCTGAAAAGAGAATGCAAGTAAAAAACCTCCTTCAAAATCCCCGAAATAGAATAACGAATAGAAGCTAGGGTTATTATTACCCGTATAAGAAGGAGAAAACAATATTTGCTCCTCAGAGTGACTAAGCAGCGATGTTAGAGGAAAGCGCACCATCAATATTTTCATAACAACGCTCGTGCTTCCTGAAATGCAGCCGGTTATTCACGCGAGACCTGCTATGATCCTTACGAGCGCCAGACGATCTTTAGAATGATAATATTAGTTAATATAGCAAATTCAACCTCAAAGAAAATGAACTTTTTTATATCCGTTCTTTACCAGAAAGCATCTTGTATTTCAGTTACCAAAGCTGAGAGGTTATTGTTACTAGGTAGATGTAGCAGCACAATAAATTTCACAATTTTCTAGTTCGTGAAGTTTTTTCTCAATATGACATGGGAGTTAAACCTTAGAGCTTCGTTAACACTTAGGCTGTCGATGTAATTTTTGGAAACTATCAAATTTAAATTATCAATACCTATCAAACTTTGGAACAATCAAATGTACCTGTAACGCCAGCGGTAGGACACTCGACCCTAACTCTGTAATACAGCTCATCGAAAGTATACCTGTTTCACCTGTATGTACAAAAATAATGAAAAATAACCACAAAATTTATTGCAAGATCAACACAAGTAAACATCTACCAACACTATAAAAAATGTCGAAGAAAAGCGAGCTAAATTGAAGAGAGGAAAGCACCGTCCGCTGACCAGGTCGGAAAATTAGGCAACTCAGCAGGGAGCGCATGCCGCTCTTAATAAATATGAGCACGAGTGCAGCATCACCTGAGCTGCGGGGCCCTGCCACGCTGGTCCTACGCAACGGGGCCGAACATATGCCTGTCCCGTGATGCAGAAACGTCCGATTTTATAACCGAGAAGTCTGAATAAAAACCGCGGTCAGCACAATGGAGAGTTTTGCAACAGGTGCGACGATGTAGATTGTATACTTGCCACAGCATCGAGATACACACACAACCTAGAACCTGTTCAGCGGCGCAGTGATAGCGCTCGACGTTAATGAAGCCACGTCGTAATGAATGTGTTGATACTTGCACCTTCTATCTCTTCTGCTCATCTCCATTCTCTGCTTATCAAGGCAAAAAGTTGCTAGGGAATATGGGAAGTAATTTGAGAAAGAGAAGTACTGATGACCAGACATTTAAGCATGATGGATGACATAACCACCACCTCACATGCACAAGAAGTTCTTCTTTGCCAAACATAAATCAGACTCGACTGTAATTATTCACTCTAAACGAGTACCAGCCTCTATTTTAACGTCCGATGCAAAGTTGTATCAGCAAATCGACCGTTAGATAGGAAAAATTTGATTAAGGAAAATAATAGCGTACCAAAGCCGACTGGAAAGTATCTTAGTTAGAGCGTAGGCGGGTCCTATTGCTGGCGAGCGAGGTGCGAGTTCAACGAGATGGATGAAGCAGCAACAATGTTTGATATTACAAAATATGGCGCAGGGTTTTCCTTATAGGATGGAACACAAGGCTCAGAGATACGATAACTTCTTATTTAATCCACACTGAGCAGTTATGGAAAAATGTTTTGGAATTGATCACGGTGTTCAAGAAATTCCTTAAAACTGATCAAATTGCAGAAAATTTTGAGGAAGTGGAGCACAAGACGCAACGTTCGATTACAGCATTGGAGTTCTGAACATAGCATATGCACCTACCGTAATCTGAACGTTTCCCGGAGACTTTAGTCTAAACCAGCGGTTCTTAACTTTGTTGGAGGGACTGAGTCCCACAAGTTTCATGCATGCGCTCATCGAACTCTTCGCAGTTGAAAAAAAACGAGTTTATTTTCGTCAAATTCAAATCATATGTATTTAACTATATACTGAATTAGTACACAAACTGTACCATGCCGAGCCCAGGGATTCGACTCACCGAACCCAGGTTAAGAACCACTGGTCTAAACGTATCTCGCCTGCCATAATCTTAACGTATCCTACTTACCGTTATTTAAACGTCTCCCACTGAAGGCATCCCACCTACCATAATCTGAACGCATCTCACCTACAGTAATCTACAGAACCCTCACAGCAACAGCAGAGGTGGAACATATGGTGGCCAGTCCTCGCCCCCGCAGAGTTTACTAGTCCAGTGCCGGAGCGGGGCAACGCCCCCAGCCTCTGTAGTAACCCCACACCACGCCTGTCTCACACGCAGCCTCAATCCCATACATTCGTGGCGAGTTCAATTGGACCCCAGCATAAACAGGGCACCAGAACGTCAGGGCTGCAAACCTGTACTCTCAATATGTTGTACACAGGTTATGAAATCAAACCGCACGGCATGAGACCAAGCCAAACGAAGCAGCCGGCAAACCAAAATCATTGCAACACCCACCTTGAACTAAGCCACGGTTTCTGGCCACTAATACCACGTCCGTAATCGGCTCACGCGTCTTTCAAAGGTGAGCCCGAGGTATAATCTCATTTGCCGCTCCTAATAGATGCCATTGTGCTCAAGTCTTCGGTAAACATTCCGAGCTGAGGAAAGGACAAACATTTGCAGACGAAAATACCTTAAAGAACTCGAGCCTGTGACCTGACGAATGGGTTGAAATTTATCAAGGATGCTCTCCTTCGAGCTAAGCCTTGTGTGCAACAAAAAACGCTCATTGAAAGGCCAGCACAAAATGCCACACTCCCGAGTTTTAGTCGTAATTTATTCCAAGATGAAATTTTAGAAAGCTGCGGTTCAATACACTGAACATGAGCGAACACAAGCTGTAGAAAGGCTTTGCCAAAGCTACACCGGACTAGCCACGTGTAATTCGCATGTTTCTTCGATAGATTCAATTTATTCCTTATGTACATCAATCCGTGAAAAAGGCATGCGAAAAA
>JACJUY010001477.1:69844-83968 GCA_014220935.1 Platorchestia sp. MABIK | reverse complement strand
AACTATAAATATTACCAAAATACTGCGCTTTCAAACAATCCTTCGACGCATCTGATTACGACCTCCTTTTTCAAAACTACCAATATCACAATGACTCTCCGCTACAAATTAACATGGGTAATCTCCGGTAGTCGCGTGCAGTGGTACCTATTTTTAAATTGCGCTAAAATTATCGCATTCAAAATAAAAGAAGGAAAGAGTACGCGCTCGCTCTAATTGTTTCCAACTAAATATTTTACCAGGTGAAGAATTTAATAATTTAAACTTATACGTGTTACATGTATTTCCAGTTTATACGGACGATTTCCACAACTCCACGAAGGCTAAATAGACCGTATTTTAAAAATTCCTTAAGGCCATATGCACCGCGAGTTCATACAGCGCATTTACACCCATCCTCAGTTTATACAGAACATTTGATGTGGGTCTTTAGATGAACCTGCCATTGACGTCGTTTTTCTATCCAGATTGTATTATAGTTCGTCCATTAAATTCACCTCATCAGTTAACACAAGCCATTTCCCACGCCCACATTCCCAGTTGAGAGCGACGCAGAGAAGCTTTTCAATTCTTAAGGGGGTTGACGCGCTTTCGGATGAACTTTTTCCCTATTAGGCAGATGAATCTGAAAATTGCTCAACATATGTAAATTTGGATTTTGAAACGTCAACCCCTTTAAAGAAGCGTCGGTTCCCAGGTGAGGCAGGCTGTCAAAGCTTCTCTAACAGACCGGCATGCAGCGCAGAGGATCCCCATTTCAGTAGCGGCCGCCGATTTGAGGGAGTAAACAGAAGCGCACGATGCAAAACACGAGGTCGTGATGAGCGTGGTGCTGCCTGCCGGTGCGGTCTGTCGTGAGCTATCGCGGCTCCCACGGCTTTTGTGCGGCTCAAGCTGGTCTTCAGCCTGCTTGTGGGCCTACGCCTAAATACATTATGTAGATGATAAGTTAAAGACTCTTTACCTACAACAAAGGTTTCTAAAGAGAGGAAGGATTAAGGCACCATTTCGTGAGGCGGAATCAATGCACAAGGCGTATTCCCACACCAGATCTCCTGCACATAGAAACTGTTAGTTAATAAGTAATGTTATGAAACCAGCCAGATGCACTACTGGCATCGAACTACCAGCTTTGAATATATTTTCATGTTACTTGTCAATATGATTCAAGTGAATGTTCATTGAAACTTCACTAATTAGTAACGTAGAAAGTTTTAAAATTCCCTTAACGATTTATGTATCGTTAGTGGAAAACTCTGTCTGTATTGTTCAGAACTAATATCACTTTTGTTTGGCTTCAACTGCAAAAAGGCTAGCATAATACTCTCCATTGCACACAAGTTCTCCGCGTTTGTTCAGGTGCCACAGTCGCGACCAATAAGACGAGCACGTATGTCGTCAGGACGGCAAAATTGCAACAGGCAGAACAATACTGAAATGGCAATCAGAGCTTTAAGCAAGCAAAATGATTCTCATCCTGTACTTTCAATTTTTATAAAAACTAGGATTATTTTTATTTTGTGAAATCATTGATGACAAATTGTTATTAAAATGGCATATCGGTCTGTGGACATGAGTTTCATTAGGCTGCAAAGCAGAAGTTGGCGCCCACTCGAAAAAAGAAAGCTCAGCCTCTTACACGGTCGATACGAATATTCAAGCTTTCACACAACGGTCCTTATTCGGTGATCAAGGAGTGTATACTCGCCTCAAGCCTCAATTAGAGGATCTTCTAATATTTCCAAAATAATGCTTCAGAACAACGTGAATCACTAAAACAACAAACATACTAAATACAAGTATTCCTTTGAAATAGAAAAATTCTGTTATTGATAAAACTTTTGTTCAAATAATTATCATCGAGTTGTTGTGGACGTTTAGTGTGGTGCCGGTCCCCCTCGAGCTCGAACATCGCCAGGACGCAGACACACAGTCCAATCTAACTTTTTCGCCGCCTGTATGCATGTTTTTCGCCGCCCAAGGAATTAAATCGCTTGGGCGGCGAAAAACATGCATGCTCTGGCGAAAAAGCTAGACTGTGAGAGAGAGCGAGGGAGAGGAAGAGCCGTATGCAGGAGGCGATGAGAGGCCAGACGCAGATAACTTGATGCAGCTCCGACCTACAATAACTCACCTCTGAAAGATAACCTCATTCAAGGGATGCATACGAGATCAAAAGGAACCAAGCGACGCTGCTAAACTAACAACGCAATGTAACATGAAGCGACTGATAGAAGTGGCGAGGCCGTGTACAGTGCTAAGTAGTCGTCTCTGCTACGTACATAGAAGGTCAACATTATGAGTGAAGTTTATTGTGGTAATAAACGAACTACAATGCAGCGAACACCATCTCCTCCCAGTAATGGGTGGCCGGTAATGTTCAAGGCTCTCACACTTAGAGAAATTAACTCCATCACGAGGGCCGTGCATGTTTGTTCGGGCTCTTTAAAACCCTCAAATAAGCTGGTGGCTTGTTAAAGTCACTCACGAAGTATTATCCAGTTTATCGTGCAAGAAAAAACAAGTGCAAAATAAAAAGGAGAGGATAGTCTTTCTCAAAGGATTTGCCACTTACAATTGGCCCAAAAGAAGCTCCTTAGCGAACCCGCATAGGAAGAGAAACACGAAGGATTCAATTTTAGCAGCCACTTTTCAAGGCAATCTGTGGTTGATGTAATTTAAAATGAACTCGAACTTACCCGAGACGAGAGACTGTCTGTCTGTCTCTCGAGATGAGAGACAGAAGTGAGAGAGACCGGTCTGAGATGGTCTTCAACCACCACGACCAAGGACCATTTACCCGGGCGGTTTGGGTCTGGTCGCGACTGCAGTCAATTAACACTTTGACAGCAACGGGTTAAACTGAAGATCAATATTTAACTCAACTTTGAAATTAATTGTAGGAAGCAATTTTTGTAAATAGCTAGTATTAACTGGCTCATGCCTTCATCTAGCACTAGTTAAGGATTTACGAAAATTGAGTTTGTGACGGCTGATCGGCCAGCAACACTATGGAAGTCCCCTCCGTGGCCACCGGTGGCGCACGTTGCGGTCAAAGCATTAAGCGTCTACATCCAGCAGCTGCTGCAGGAGTCGCACCGAGCTCCCACGATTGCCTCAAGAAACTGACTCCTCAAAAGGCTATGGTCAGGATGAAGCTCCATCAGCAGCAAACAACCGATTTAATGGCTCACTCGCATTTTCTATTCAATTTTTGGAGCTCCAGAGACTGGTATACAACGTCAAAAAGCAAGCTCTCGTTGCCGAGCGTCTATCTTGTTCTTCCAAGCCTTGGTCAGCCTCTGACAGGCCTGCCTCTTCCTTCTGACTTTATCTCACCAACCGATACACTTTCGTCCTCTCCTTTCGCTCAAACTCACAGTTCACTTCATTCTATTCGACAACTTACGCATAAACAACGGAGATAATTACGTGTACCCTAACATACACACATTCATGTGCTACACACACATTGCGCAGCACATACCTTAGAATCATACGGTACCAAGCACCTCTCATTTTAAACAAGCCAAAAAACGTTATCAAAGTTTGGCGACTTAGAAACCATCGCATCTCAGCATCTCATGGAGGTATTCGACATTTTGTAGCTATCTTCCTGTACCTACGACTAGCTCTCCAGACGAAGGAAAATTTGGGGATGACAGCGGTATAGATAATTCATTTTCGCAAGATGTATTTGGCGTTTGGTTCCGTATGATTCTAGGGGCCTCATACACAGCAACGCACGCTCGCATGACGCAGAGAGGTGGTAGCGCGTGACGCATTTGAGCAGCGACGGAACAGCGCACGCCGCAGGAGTGCCTCTAGCGCACCTAAATGATCGTGTCATTCTTGTGAGCGCGGCTCACCTGCGCCTCTTGTTGCTGGTAAAAATGCTAACAGGAGCGGCTGTGTGTTGTGTGTGCGTGTGCGTGTGTGTGTGCTCTCATGCGTCTGCCACGCGCACCTAGCTCGCTAAACACGTCACATGAAAACCACTGCAGTGAAGCAAAGCCCAAAATGACCAACATGGAGGCGCAATGAAGAGTTTCAAAAAGTGCAGGCATAGATCATAGTACGAAGTGTACAATTATGAAGTATTTGCGCTTAAAAGAATAAAAGCTGAAGATTTTCTGTCATAATGTAGTGCGAGTATTACATTTTTTATTCGGAGTGTAAAACTCCGTTCTACAATACAGTGTAAGTAGCGAAAACTTCGAAAAAAGAACAAGAATAAAATGGCTCAAGCTCTGGAAATAATACACAGAAAACAAAATAATCACAATCACAGTTAGAAATTTTACCACAAATGATTGCAGAAATTTTTCGGGGAGGAAAAGTTTGTAATTCAACTCAAGAATAAAACCTCACTTCGAAGCCTATAAATCATGGACCAAGAGATATAAAGATAGTAATTAATGGGAAGCAACTATATCAGTGAAATGCAAAGTAACTTAAAAAATTATAGGAAAACCAGTGGTTTCCTCGAAAATTCATCTGTGCAGGCAAATGATGCCATCATCGCACAAAGCATTCTGGCACACATTCTAGAATCAGTACATTATTAATCTGTGCACGTGTTGAAGCGTTTGCACAAACAAAGAAAGTGTCTAGCGTACTAACGGAGAGACTTTGCTTCAGTTCCACAGCGCACTGGCCACATCTACACGTGTGACCAAACAAAAGAAAAGCATACAGAAATAAGGCCACCAACAACAAATAAACTCACAGTGGGTCATTTCAAGGGAAACATCCGTCAAATAACGACACTAACGCTTTATTCCTTCGAAAGCAGCTAGAGGAAACTATAGGAAATAGATCCAAGTCCATAGAGAACACAGCAGGATCTCTTCCACATAATACAGCAACATATGAACACTAAAGCTAAAACCTGAACGCCACACTCTAGTTTCAACTTTAACACGTTGACAGTGATGGGTTAAACTGAAGTTCAATGTACAACTGAATTATTAAGACAATAATAGTTAGCAATCTTATAAAAACCAAACATGAACTGGGCCCATTAAAAACCATTAATTTTAAAAGATTGTCGAAACTTTTTCAAACGACCCATCGATGGGTCGTATCGCAAGCAATGACTTAAGCCCAAAATGCTGACCGCTCTAACATCTCGAAATGGGTACCCAATCGCCCGTACGCGTCAGGCTTCCTGCTCCGCACAGCGTCAGAAATTCGCCAGCGTTCTGCTCTCAATCGTGAAGTGTTATGCATAGACAAGGAGCTGCTGCAGGTCGCTGGTCTTGGTTGGCAAGTATGTCAAAAATAAATAATTGGTTAAATTAGTAACAAAGTAGAGCAAAAGGCAATCATCTTTACAGCCTCGTCCTTGAGCCCAAAGTAATTAAGAAGTCTCAAGGTACATATGGCTTTTTCATGAAGCTCACATCCCCGGCTGATCCGATGAGTAATCTATTTCTTTATTCTGAAGCTCACATGACTTCAGCACTGGGGTGAGGAGTCGGCCATACTCCGCGAGGCAATGTGAGTCTATGAAGCCCCGCAGCCCCAGCCGCAGCGAGAAATAATTAACGCCGCACTAAAAAAATATCTTACAGCAGAGACAAAGCGTGAGTTAATGAGAAGCAATTTAGCAGTCAGCCGATGAGGCGTCACGATTAATAAAGGCCATTAGGAAGCGTCGTAGGGGAGGCTGCCGCACCGGAATGAGCAAGTCGTAGCGGCAGTTATATTAATTGAACAGCCCAGAAAAACACACCTGACGGATTAGGTATCAGGAAAATCTCTCATAGCTTTTGTTGTAGTTTCTTGAATTTTTTTTGACGTTCACATTATCATATAACGTGGAGCAAGTTGCAATGACGGGAATGAGGTAGGGAACTTGAAGCAGTTATTACTAAAGCTAAGACATCAATTTAGTATTTTCGCTCTAGAAATAAAATTTCGAAGTATACAGGCCACAATGATGCGATTAGTGAGAAAAGACGACGACAAAATAGTTCGTTTTCCTCTTCACCGCAGAGGCACGAGATGATCATTTTAAAATAGCCGGACGGTCGAAGTCGCATCCCAGTCAGGGCCAGTGGGATGTTTAAAGGTTTTATCTTCAGGCCACTCGAGATCTGCGCGGGGTACGGCACTCTCTTTCCGCTGGGGCCTTATTTGCTTGAAAAGAAAGTAATAAATAAAATGATTTTTTAATCTCTTTCAGCACACCATTCGTAAAATACAAGCTTTTCAAGGGTTGCAGGTGGCCGACTCATCCCAGAATAAAGGAGATGAAATAAATTGCACGAGTGTCGCAAAACTCGCACAGAAAGGCTGGCTGACAAAACAAGCGTATTTGATTATATGTTAGTTCAAGTCTCCCTAACGGCTAAAAAAAAGCGTTCCGAAGAGAGGAAGGAGGAAGGCACCACTTAGTATGGAAGTAAGAGAATGCGGTTTCTATGCAGAAGGGGTATAGAAACAGTAAGTTGAGAAAAAAGTTTATGATACAAAATTAAAGTTGACAAAGAATGTAGCTAATACTGAAAAACAGGACAGCAGTGATCCGAAAAAAGGGGTCCTTATCATAACAAAAAACATTTTATTTCAACAAAAAAGAAGGCTGACCTAACTCTCAGCTCAGACCCTCACACATTTCCCCCTGCGAACACAACAAGCAACAAGTAAAACCTCGCAAGCTGCGCAGTACTGTCGTAGCTCAGTCAGGGCGGAGAGTTTGTCCTCTCATGGGGTGTGAGGAGCTTGAAATTGGACAATTTCTCTCCTTCAATCATTGAACAATAAGGCGTTTATTGCATTTAGGGCTCATCATAATTGCCACTCTGCGCAACATTTCTCCACTTCGTAAAAATGACGGGACGCGAAGATGGCCGTCAAAATTCCCTCAGCAAATCATCCATCAGGGTGGGGCCAGCAGGTCCAACACTCACCCAGCGCAGCTAATATTATTAGCATAGATATGGAAATGATAAGCATGCTTCTAAACACACAGCGGCACTAAATGAAGACTAACTAGGTCCGTCAATCACGGAGCTCATCTTGCCAGTGTTTCCAAAGCAGCAATCGCGGATCACTTCAATGAAGGCCGCATTTGGCGGAGACGCAGGGCGAGATGGCGTGAGATGAGCGCGTCAGTCATGATCCAACTTCGCTTGAAACTTCAGACGAGAGCCCATGCATGCGATGGTTGCTCAGATGGCTATGAAGGACGGCCAGTGAAAAAACTGCGATTAAAATTCACTTGAAAATGACAACTTCCCCAATGATAACTTTTCCACTTCGCTCAGTTCCAATCATGGCTGTAATGTAATCGGCCAATGCAAAAAAAAACGCATTTAAAATTCCTTCAAAATTGACAACTTCCCCAAAGATGACTTTTCCACTAAGCTTTTTCTGAGATTAGTAACTATTCGTATATTCGACGCATACCTACAGTCACCGCAAATCAAGGTCAAGAAGAGAGGACTTTAAAAAGTCACTTAACATGATAGCACAAGTTTAGATTTTTCCTCAGACACAGGATCCGATATCCAGCAAAAGACAAGCGTCTCAAGGAGACAAAAGTTAAAATGAGAACCAGAAATGAGGAGAAACGAAGACACGTAAACAAGAGAGGTCGGTTGTCCGGTACTCCGGCCTACCTCCCACACAGTACCTCAGGAATCCGACAAGTCGCTCAAGAAGTGCCAAGTCTCTAAGACTTGATGAAGAGCAATGCCAATCCCCTTGAGCCCGCTCCCAAGAGGACGAGTGACATCACACTTGAGCCCTCACAACTTTCAGCTGTGTCACGTCTCTACGTCACGTTACAGAGTTCCTATGCGCTCGCGAGACAGTCCCCATGCGCTCGCGAGACAGTCCCCATGAGCTCGCGAGACAGTCCCCATGAGCTCGCGAGACAGTCCCCATGAGCTCGCGAGACAGTCCCCATGCGCTCGCGAGACAGACTGTCCAGCATTAAGAACGCTCATGTAAGGGCTACCCATACGCCATCTAAACACGTTGACCGCCATGGGTTAAACTGAAGTTCAATTTTCAACTCAAATTTTAAGTCAATTGAAGTGAGCAATTGTGAAAATAGCCATCTCTAATTGGAGAGGTGCTTTTATTTAGCTTTGATTTAGTATTTATAAAAATTGAGCTTGACCAACTGGTCGGTTAGCAGCATTATAGAAATTCCTTCCTTGTACACCGGCGGCTCACATTGCGACAACGTGTTAGATAAAGGTGTGGTGAGGGCCCATTTCTACGCGGATGTATAATCAAATTGCAGTAAAACCAGACACAGCAAATACGTGCAGACTATATATTATTTCAAGCCTCCTTAACCACAACAAAGGTTAAAGAGAGGAGGACTGAGGAGGGTACCATTTAATTTAGAATTAAGGGAACGGAGAATCTATACAGAAGGCGTGTCCCCAAATGTTGAGCATAGGAACAGTAAAGTTAAAGAAATTTGATGAAACAAAATGCAAAATCAAGAAGAAAATAAAAGGAGGAAATAAGATTACCGCAACTAACCATAAGGTGCTCCGTAAAAAAACTATTTCAATAAAAGGAAACCGTATACTTGACTTTACTCGGGACATTTGTTCTTCTTGGGAGCGCCAATTCCTATAAATACAACAGTTGTATCCTCCCTGAGGGAAGCAAACGCATGCAGCATTGAGGCTGAACGCATGGGAACAAAGTCCTTCCGTTCTTCAAATAATGACCAATTCACCAAGCTTTTTTTCTTTTTGCATCGCTCAAGGGAAAGATTCGACAGCAGTGACAATAGTCGGTAAATGTGCGCTGAGCTTCCTCGCTCGTCCTGCAAATTTACAGATGTTCTTGGTGTATGGCAAAATAAACGCAAAATTGCTCATTTTATTTACACCTAAATGCTCAGACATTCTCACTACCGTCACTGACTCACGGCACTGCAGGGTATACAGTCAGTAGCTCAAACAATCTGAAGAACGCTCAGCAATTCCCTTCAGGAATACTTTGCACCACAAAACATTACGTTAATTTTACTTTACTGAAATTCGGCGCAGTTAGCATTCAAAATTGTCATGTTTAATTTTTGCTTTCTCAAGCAAATGTAAAACTTACTTTCCCCGAAGAAGAAAAAAATTTTCGCTAGGTTTCTAGCTTCAGCACCCCTCAATTGTATGAATGAAAGCAGAGGTCACTGTCGCGAGGCAGAAGACGGATGAGAAGACAGAGGTTGGAGGTCTCGACGACGCTAAGAGGTGACAGACGAGGCAGCTGTGGAGATGGGCTCTCAAATGAGTCTCAGTGTCGCAAGGCACTCACGCCTCTGTGATGCACCCATATAGAGAGCGCTGCGCACGCACAATCTCAACGCATAATCCGACGCGCTAGTCAGTCTAAGCTCTCTCCCCAAATGATGAATCAAGCCATGCACTGTTGAAAATGAGGAATCTATCTACAAAATGTGTTTCCACGTGAATACCTGTCCGCTGAAATAAGTTTGGGATGCAGAGGAAAAAAGATCAGATGCGTAAGAAAATATGAGCACTGAAAGACGAAAAGCGGTCACGAAAGAAAACAATGGGCCGGGAGCCCATCTATGTCCGAGGTAACCTAACAGTCTACCTTCGGCAGCAGCAGCCCCATAGCACACGATAGATTAACCTATTGTCTATCTCATGCCATCTGAGGAGATAATAAGAATAATTTTAGCTAATAAAAGGCAAGGAAGTGATTAAACCAATGAAAATAGTCATAGCGCGAATAGAAATAGTGTCAAAAATCTTACAATAATTAGAGTTGTTTAGGTAAGCATATTCTATAGCTCCCATCTTTTACAGAACCAGTTGCATCTCCATCGGAGGTATCATTCCAGTCATTCTTTTCAAACCCTTATTTATAGGAGCAAATATGATCCCAGTCTGTCAAATGAGATTCGCCTATCAAGGCAAGTTCAAGACAAATGGTGCGCACAACCCAACACCATTTTTCTAACTCCCTGACGATAGAATTCATTCTCTTTTAAACACAGCTAACAAGTTTGGCCCAATCTACACGCAACTCGCGAAGCAATACGTGAATGCTACCTTCTTCAACAGAGATGTTGGACATCAAAGGACGGCGTCCAAGCTCCGGACAGCCCCACAATTTTGGCCACATTGTCTGCATTCTCAGGTCGTGCACATAACCCGTGTCCGACACGCCGCAGAATCCACGCCCGAAGCCACTTTGGGGCCCAGAGAGGTCACCGATGAAGTTGCCGAGGCTGTCACCGCTTCAAATTAACGCGACTTGCTACGCTCTGCAACACAGCTCCACAAGACACTGAGCGCGCCTCTGTACCGCACCACGTACAGTAAACGCTGCAGTATTTCACATGGCTGACCACGCCGAGCGTCGTGTCGAACACGATGTGATGACTATAGTGTTCGCGTGGGGCAATGGAAATCCTTCATTGTTTCTCTAGATTTGTCGCACATGTTTGTGATCCAACTTAGTCTTGGAACAGAATGAAGAAAAAGATATTTTACTACACACTGCCATCAACTACCGTTGAATACCAGCAGATTTCAGTACGCATCGCCTATATTTTCATATTACTGGATTAATCTCCACAGCTACCATATTTCAGCAAACAATGTAAAAAAGAAAAAATCGTGGAGAAATGAGCAACACGTTCAATTCAAGTGTCTCTCGCGATATATTTTTGGTTGAAATTAAATGCTGTGATGGCTAAAATGATCCTCCTGATAATGAATAACAGATGTAAAGTCTGCACCACATGGCCGAGCTGTAGTTGTCACCACAGATTAGATGTTAGCTCAACACGTTAACTACGTACTGGGAGAAATGTGTACCACTATAGTCAATTGTTCATTTACGCACCAATGTAAATGAATAACACTTCAACCATTTCGCGACCTCTTTTTGAAAGAATTTTATCGTACGGAGTAAATGTTATCGTGCACGTATATTTTGTACATTTCTTATGAAGGAAGGAATTTATTTGGACAGTAAAATCAACTTTCCAATCTATTTCCTACAAACTAACCAAATTAACCATTCGATTCGCGCAATCGTTATAAACGTGTGAAGCCTCCCTAACTGCAACGAAGGCGTTCCAAAGAAAGGAGAGAGGAAGGCATCATTTCGTATCGAGATAAGGGAACAGGGGATCAAACAATCTCAAAATCCATGTAAGCAAGCTTTAGGATGTCCGCTCACATAATTGCATATTACCTGAAACGCAGGAAACATCGTTTGGTAGAAACATGGCAATTACGTTCATGAAAATCCAGGCGACGCTCCTAAAAATTTCAGCAACTCGAAATGGAGTCTAGCGCTGAACCTTAGAAGTTTAGTGCCCCCATGCACTCTCCATTAGCGGGAACAAGATAATCATGACATTTACGTTCTGGTGGACGATAGCCAATTCTGTGAAATGCTCAGAACGCTGAGCTCGTGCTTGCCACCTCTCATGAGCAGAGTTGGCGCTGTTGGCATGTAGGATCGAGCGGAGTGCACTCTCCGATCCATCATCGCCGTGCCATAAAAACATCGAAGGCTTTAATTGCACCAATGCGAGCCTGCTGCCGAGGCACACAAGTCAAGTTATTTTCATTCAAAGAGTATCCAATATTCTGATGTTATGCTCCAACAGATGTGTGCCACGGATAGCAATTCATAATCGGTCCCCATATGGTTTTAAGGTTGGAAACACGTCTATCGTAAGGAAATTATCTGTGAAAGGTGCAGGCCTAGTTCGCTGTACATTTAGATCAGTTTAAGTGAAACTGGCTATAGATATTCTGCGAAGCCAGACCACGAAGCTTATCGTACTTCTTTAAGGACAGTGTACCGAGAAATAAAAGAGCATTAAGGGTCAAGTCAATGAAGGATAAGGCTTTGAACTAAAATGAAAGGAATTAAGTTTACCTTCAACCCATAGAGATTTAAACATACGAGTGACAGTACGCAGGAACTCATGCAAAACATCGTCAGCAACCGCACTTTTGGAGGCCGAGCAGCGAAGAAGACTCCACAAGAGCAGGCGGCGCGTGTCCGCCGCGATGAGGCCGATTATTAAGTGGTGAATATCAAATGGGAAACGAGGCCCGGCTTGTCAGCTACACGCGGCAGACCAGTGCAACACGTCAGACTGAAGCTCCGGCACAAGGTAACAACAGGTAGCGGCTCCATCCCTCAACCTGTGCTCCACAACCTCCCACACGCACACCTCGCACGGGAACACCTGCCATCTCCACGGGGGAAGGAACATATACGCAATGAAATTTGACGTAATTTTTAAACATGGACACGTTAAATTAAAGTTGATGCAACGCAAGAACATTTTCATTGCAAATTTAAGGACAATCTTTCATACATAATTTATAAATAAGAAATTTTTCCTATGATTTTCAGCAGTCACATGAAATGGCACTTTACGCAAGAAATGCTACCTGGCGCTTACAAGATAGCGTTGTGCGGGAATAAGGGCAAAAAACACACACTGAATGCAATAGCGACCGTTTGAGCACAGGAGCGCAGAGAAGAAGGTACTATATCCAAGTGCATACTAGCCATGCACACGCAAGTTTCATTGTGTGGCAAAGCTAAAACGTCACTTGCTAGGTTCTGCACACCAAAAACTTTGCATGTATAGACACGTTGTAAAAGAACATATTTGAACCATACGGATGAAGGAATTTGTCTGTTTTCTTATTGTTTTTTTAGTACAAAGAAAGTTACGCTGCCAAAATAATCATGTCCTATAATCAAGTTACATGACCGAGTCCCATAAACAAGTCACTCAACCAAGTCACACCATAGTCTCTAAAACTCTAAATGAAACAGAATGACACACCGCGCACCCGGCTAAGTCCAACAGCAAAAAACTAGGATTTACTTCATGACTTTCAGTGAGGATACAGACGCCCGCCACCTTGATAGGTCAGTGTAAGGTAGACTTCCCATATTGCAGCAAGTGTCTCAATACAAAACAAAGTCTATATTAAAAATTAACCATCTAGACTCGTGACATATTTTAAAAGCGCGGGTACTCCGTTGTAAAAGGAAGAGACCTCTTGCGTTACACGCAGTATAAGAATGTATGTATAATTGATTCGAAGAAAGAGTGGTCTTCCTAATGGACTTAGGAAGCCTATCAGTCATTGATGCGTCGAGGAACAAATGGAAGACTCGACGACTGCAGGATTAGCTAACGCACTTGGGCGAGATGGCGACGCGCCGGCCTCTAACTTCAGCTGCGTCAGAGCGGGTGAGATAGTCTGTGTGGGCTCATCACGTCTCGCTGCTCTTAACCATCGCTTACACGAGCTTTCATTCAGTTGAATGGAGCTGAAGTTAACTTATTTAATGTATTAATATTTATATATTTATTTTATTTTATTTACTTTTATTACTCGAACGGGAGGGAATTCATGAGGTTTCATACATTTGCAGAACTGTGGAACTTGGAACCACCAAATTTATAAAAGCTTATTTAGATCTTCCAGTACTGGTCGGCTTGAAAAAATCTTACCTATGCAGATAACACTCGTTCAATCTTTTCGTTCCAGAAAATTTGTAAAATCTGTAAGCGCAAATATATATTTTCACAGTAGATGATTTTCCATTGAGGAAAATGACGAGGATTTTTTTAAAAAGCGCATAGATAACACATGTGAGGAGGTATTTGAGCAATAGGACGACTGAGCTCCACCGTGAGCGCAAGTAGAAATTTTCACCGTAGAGGACATTTCATGTAAGAATACACAGAAAATGATGCATAAAATGCACTTAGATTACATGTGTAAAGAGGTATCTGAGCCCTTCTGAGCTCCACCTTGTTAGCTTTAAGCGTAAGTAGATATTTTCACCGTAGAGGAGTTTCCATTAAAAGAATTCACGCGCAAAATGCACATTGATTACATGTGCGATGAGGTATTTGAGCATCTCTGAGCTCCACCCTGTGCGAGCCGCAAGACCTGACATGCTTGCTCTCAGATCAGTAACGCCTGATGCGCCTGCAACACCCAGTCTGTGATTGCAGGCAAGCAAACCTCATCTCAGCAGTGTAACAATTTATTTAACAATTTAACAATTTATTTACCACAGGTGATACAGAGGTAGAATGTTTCTTAAGTCTAGTACAATGGT
>JACJUY010001477.1:57201-68579 GCA_014220935.1 Platorchestia sp. MABIK | reverse complement strand
TATTAGATATGCACGGTGCTATTTTATCAGCTATAGCCTTAAGAACTTTAGTCGAGAATGTTTTTAATGTATGTTTTATGTTTTAATGTAGCGACAACAATAAATAAGATACAATAAAATTGTCATCAAGTGAGAAAATTTTTGGCAAGTCTACCAGGCTCTGAAACTCTTCAAATTTTGTGGCTGTCAAAGGTACGAAGTAAATATGGTTTGAGAATTTTACGTTAATTGAGACCAGAATTTCTTAATTGAAGTCTTCGACAACTTACATTACCCTACTCCTACTTCAAACGACTAACTTCCATAACGCTTCATCACAATAAGCTGCTACGAGTAGGAAGATAAAAATTTAACGCATTTCCCCAAATTTGGCACACTTCATTTCATATAAATTTAAAGCATTTAGCTCACGTCAGCGAGATGAGAAAGTTTTCTAAACAACATCTCGAAGGAAGAATACCTGTGCAGGTTACAAAAGAATTCTTCCATACTCCACTTGAGAAGTATGGAGTACAGATACTCCAACGCCACTCGAGTTGAGGAGTACACAGGAAGGTGGCCGCAAGAGCGAGCGACGAGGAGCTACAGAAGGCGGTCTGGCCTCGAGGGCAAACAGAGGAAGTGTTTAGGCTGCGAGTCTCAATCGCCGGGCCGATCTTCATCGCTGTTTGTTTGCGCGGCTGGCGCTGAGCGAATCTTATAGCGTTCATTGAGCGCGAGATGGGGAGCGTCGAGCACTTATCAACGCGTGAATATGTTAGCGGCGCCAAACACGCAAGGTGAGCTGTGCTAAAGAGACTTTCCACCCCACTTAGAGGACGCTGAAATGAATGAACTCAATCTGGATTTTTGGTTCTTAATTTTAGATTCTAAAGATTCCAGAATTAAATGATATTTTTATTTGATGACATTTTGCCCTGAAGCCAGAAACTGCATCAAAGTTTCCATTCGTATATTACTCTCAAAACTTTATTTCAAGAGAAATTAAAAATGCCAATCGATATCCACACAATCCTCTTCCATTAAACCTACTGTAATCTAGAATACATATCTTAACCCAACCGCTAAATTACGACGTAAGATTGTCACAAATTTTATGTAGCTCCAAAAGACATAAGTAATGCGCTCTCAAAAGCGCAGAGATAAAAGAGAATCTGCCGCAAATGTCAAATGATACACACCTGCGAAACAAAGGACGGCTGGCCTATGAAGCAACCGAGGATGCAAAATACTGTTGTCAAAATTCACCTATTTATAATAATGGAATATTTGACACTTACTAAAATGGAATACATGACACTTACTAAAATGGAATACATGACACTTACTAAAATGGAATACATGACACTTACTAAAATGGAATACATGACACTTACTAAAATGGAATACATGACACTTACTAAAATGGAATATATGATACTTACTAAATCTGGCTACTTTAAACGCGCCGTGAAGGCCAAACGACGCTCTGCACCCTGGCACCATTAGCATCACAAGCGCTGGGTAAGATGGGCTCAGCCTTGCAGCTCGCTACAGGCTCGGCTTCAGGCAAGAATTTCACGAGGGAGAGTCCGCTCCACAGCGACACGTAATCACGTCAAGTTTAGGGGTGTACCAATCTCGACAGGTACCGATGCTGAGCCCTAGTTTCAACCGGAGAACGCCAACGAGCGTTGACAAAAATATCTGGTATCGATTGAACTGGAGTAACAGTTAATTTCATGACTGGGCTGATGAATTTAGAATGGTCTAGTTCAAGTGATGGCATGGGAAGTGCCCTGCCATTCAACCATAGACTGAGATGTACCCAGTATATGCTTCCTTCGTGTGAAAATGAGTTGTATTAAAACATGACACTCGTGAGATCGACTGATTTATAAGATAGTTTTAGCCTCCCTTACCAATTGATTGAGTATAAGAAAGCTTTAGCCTCCCTTTACTACAACAATGATGTTCAAGGAGAGGAAGGATGAAGGCACCATTCAGTATGGAGTTAAGGGAACGCGAAATCTACACATAACGTGCCTAAAAACAGTAAGCTAACAAAAGAAGTTCATGGAACAAGATAAAAGTTGAAGAAAGTAGTAGGCGCTGAAAAACAGGACGGCAGTGAACCGAAGAAGATGTTTCGTAACAAAACAAAAGACCTATTTCATTTCAACAAAAAGAACGCCTACCTAACTTTTGAAAAGAAGGCCTACTCAGGACCTCACATAACTCCCCTGGGAGCGCTAATTCCCATAGATAGAATAGTTGTATCTCCCTGAAGGGTGACGCTCGTAAGATACTTTGGCATTCAAAAATGGCCGAATACTCGCTGGACAGCGTGAAGTAGTTTTTCTGGAGTACATTTCTGGGTGTACTAATCCATGTATTCATCTCTCTTTACTGCCGTCTCCAAACGCGCGACTCGGAGTCCAGTCAGAACGGCTTATTGGCAGGAGTTAAATTTTCAACCTGTGAAGTTTAGAAAACTGCATCCAATTCATACGTCCATTTCGCACCACCCCTTCTTCCCCTGAGGTGCGCAAGGAATAGAGTGAGCGCTCCTTGACCCAGCCGACTTGAGCTGTAACTTGCGCTCCTATTCCAGTATCTCAACGATAAATGCTACTATTTACGAGCAAGTTTGGCTTCTAAAGAATATTTAATTATAAAATTTAGCAGTGCAACAGCTCGTTTTTCAAGAAGCACAGCTAAAGAAAGAAATGCTCAAATTTATTACCTGCGAGATCGCAAGAACCTTTCAATAAGCTCTAATCAAACCTGCTCTAACAAGCTGCTCTCTTGAAAGAGAGCCAAAGGGAGGACCTTGCTATATCGCCACGCCGTTTTGTATTAGAAAATTAAACGATTAATTTTAAATCGCAATCATCAGGACGTTTTAAAAAAACTAAATTCAGAAATTCGGGACAAATTAGATGCTAGTTTAAGTCTCCCTAACCGCAACAAAGGCGTTCCAAAGAGAGGAGGGAAGAAGGTACCATTTAGTATGAAGTTACGGGAAGGCGGAATCAATGCACAAGGTACAGGGAAACAAAAATTAGAGAAAGAAATTCATGAAACAGGATAAAAGTTGAAGAAAGTAATAGGTGCTGAAAAACAGAACAGCAGTGAACCGAAAAATATCGTCCGGAACAAAAAAAAATATCTTTAGCTAGGGCCGTCACATATATTCTCCCTGGGAGCACTAAACCCCATAGATACAGTAATTGCATGCCATTGAGGGGGGAGGGGGTGAGGATCAGGAGACTCGAAATAAAAATAGTACATTTGGGGCATGCATTTAGTGTATTCAGTTACTTAATTTTGCAGCAGTCCTAGGATTCAGCATCACAAACAGCATCAATGCAGGCCACAAAGCTCAGGACTACGTACAGTGGCATGACGGCACACATCACACGCTTCAAATAATGTTACGTTCTCCTAATTTAGCCAGGAGACGACGCTAAAGCTTCAGTACGCCTTAGTACCATAGCACTGTTTTTACATTGAAGCGAGACGACATTACTCGGTTAGGGCAAGGACGAACTTATAAAAATTCAATTAACGTTGGTAAAATACATTACACTTCCTTTCTCCGTGTGAGTGCTAAATCTTTGACAAAGTGGTTGTTTGAATTTTTACTAGTATTTTTCAGAATTTGTCCCATTTCAAAGCATGAAGACACGCGCTTCTGTGAACATAAGATGAACTGTACCCTTAATTTGTGGTCATATTTTGAAATAAAAATTAACATGGAAGAAAATAGGTCTTTTCAAAAAATGTCTACCACGAAGCAAAAAATCAATGTTTACAATTATTCAAGCAAAAATTGAATCAATCAATAGCTATAGTACGATTCACAGCACAAAGACGATCAACCAAATGCAGAATTTGCAGCAGAACAAGAATTATTTGCGCAAAAAAAATATGTAAGTCCTTAGATTAATAGAACAAATGAACTTTGTGAATTAACGTGACAAAGTGAGAACGAAGCACGTGAGCGAGATGCCGCAGGTTCAATGCACTCTACAGAGCACGAGAGGCGAGGTAAAGTATCAGTGAAGTGATCGTTTGCGGCACCAAAGACCATTTCACAGAGGAAAAAGAAAGGCATATTCAGTCTCGACCAAAGAAAATGAGGAATCTATGCCCAAGGTGTATTCCAACACAACATACCCTGCACAAAAACGAACAACAAGCTAAGAAGGAAGAGGAAGAAAATACAAAAAAGTATGAAAACCGGAAGAGGAAAGTGGGCTCAAATGACACGAGTCCCGAAGGCCTATCCAAAGCTGAGCTGACCAAACATGCAGCATCCCTCCTGAAGACGCCAGTCCCCACTGCATGGACTACAAAGCAACCTGAACCTATTGCGTATGGCGAGCGAGGGGTGGCACAGAGGCATGCAATGGCTCGCACTAATGAAGCGATAAAAGAGGGCAACCGCATAAGGCAGGGCTGGGATGCGGCCTGCATTGTGATCATGAAATGGCCCGGGACCGCTCAGCGATGTAGGCGAGCACCGATGGAGGAGGCATGATAAGCCAGACGCTCCCAATTATCAAGGAATGTTTCTCCAACGCGATCAATAGAACAGACTCCAATATAAATGAAACCTCTACAAAAAAAGTTAACTCGTCTAAAAATCTTTAACGATTAGGAACATCATAGTTGAAAAAAACAAAAATTCCTTAAGAGGTGATTAAGCTGCGTAAAAAGTTTGCAATTTGTTTTTCAGATACATAAATAAACCAAATTTTCGCTGCGTCTCGTAAACATCAGCTAAACAAGCTCTAAGGGCCCATTAATGCTGAACAACTGACAGGCGCATCACAAAATTACCCGTGTTCTAGTTTTAAAACAATAAGCGAGCTTCCAAGCAGTCTTTTTCTCGATTTCTGGCAGAAGCCCTCGAGGATCTGTGGCTAAACTGGCACCTGTACAAAAAATAAGGTTAGATAACTCGAGTTCCAAAATAGCAAGCTTCAGAATCAAGGCGAAAATGAACGAAGGAAAACGTGCAGTGGAAGACTTCCTGGAGCCCCATTTGATGGAATCTGGCAGTTGATCTCACATAGAAACAGCAGCCATATTTCAGCAGCGCGACCACGCTGAGCAACAGCCACCCAACCAACCGGTTGCGGCATTCAAGTTCCTGACCACAACAAGTCGAGGATGAATAGCCAGATCCGAGGTCCTTGAATTGTGTTCGAATTACCAGCTTTATCGCTGCCGTCGATGGCGTGATAAATCAGATGCGGTAGCTGGCGGGGCAGCCGAGGTACAACAGGCGGCAACACGCACACCTTCGAAATACGTCCGATTCAGCTCACTTGCTGCCCACCCTTGTACTCACATTTGTCGGAAGCGCTTTTCTCGCGAACCTCAACTCGAGAGCAAAACTTCCAAATGTCAGCCTTAGTCCACCACAGCTACTATATTTGGTTACAAATAGGCTCATCTCGCATTGTTTACCATCACGCTCTTTACAGAAGAACTGCATTTCTGCCCAAATTACGTACTTCTGAGGCTCACTGATGGTTATTTGAGAAATTTGAATGGACTGAATATCTTTGAAACCTACCAGCATCAAAAAACTTAGCATAACCATGGTGCTTAAAGTTAACAGAAAACCAGTATGACGCTTTTCAAAAATTTTAAAATTCTTACGACGTTCATATATGAGCATGGATCTAAAAAAATAAAGTATTTCATGGTTAGATTAGATAAGTTAGTTTAAGTCTTCCTAACCACAGCAAAGGGGTTCAAAAGAGAGGGAAGAGTAAGACACCAATTAGAATAGAGTTTCGGGAACGGGAAATCTATGCACAAGGTGTGTCCCCATGCCCTGCGATTAGATACAGCAAGATTGAAAGTTTAGGAAAAGCGAGATAAAAGCTCTAAAAGGAAGTACTAGGTGCTACATAAAGACCTTAGTGAATCGAATTAAGTTATTCGGAACAAAACCTCATTCTATTTCGACAAAAAGAAGGCCCACCTAACCTTCAGCTCGGGACGTCACATCTTCCCTCAGGGAGATGTTTGCCAGAATATTTCGAACGTTTATCTCGACCATTATTACCCATTTATCTCACAAACAAACAAAATCGGCGGGGATCTTCTCACATTGCACACAATTACACGTGGTTGTTGGTTACTCAAAAGCGCTGATTACGATCAGGTCTGGGCTAGAGGAAGAATGGGTGAGAAGGCTTCAATTTCCACAATGACTAATCTATGATACAAAAAGGGATTATATGAACATTTGGAGCGATGAAAAACTACATCGTTCCTTCAGAGTTGGTGAGGATACAGAAATAAGTTCAAATGCCAGACGAAACTGCGTAGAAGTACCAACAAGCACACAGGTAGGAGGTTGCTCAGCCATTTGCGGGCAATCATCAGTGCGGAATAAAAGAATGGTCAGCGCTCAGGAGATGTTATCAGGTTACTCATCAAACTGGTACGCTAAGGGGGCCGCTCTCCAATGCATTCCTTCCAGGAAAAAATAAAACTTTGTTTCAAGTATATTTCATGCTTGACGACGGTTAACAGCACTCGTATTTCTGCACAATTCTCCAAAACATCTTCCATGATCAATCGCAAACGACCCTCAATTCTCACTTGAGTTTAGAATCGCGTAAACAACGGGGACGCTCGAGGGGATGACTAAACATCTTTGTTGTTCGCGACGGTGACAAGTAAAAATTCAAGGTTGTCTGCTCGGTCAGACTGCACTACAATTAATTAAGCCCAATGCTGAGCAATAAAAAGCACTCTGGTATTCGAATATAATATCTCGGCCTGGGAAACTGAAAACGGCGACGGGAGGCAAAAACTTCAGTGTGGAAGAAGAGATAATAATGAACTGGAGAACGAGTTTTGCAATGACCAGAAGACCGAAAGAAAGACACAAACGCTGCTAGAAGCTGCTATGAGTAGATGATGATTGCAAGGTGGCATGGCTGCGGTGCAGAAGAAGAGCATTAGGCGATCATTAGAGGCTGAGAGGGATGACTTGGCAGCCAAGTGAAGTGGCACAAACGCTCTCCTGTGTGTGAACTGCTGCGAGGGACACTCGAGGGCGCATCTGGCGGCACGGCGCACTGTGTGCCTCACGATGACGTGACTAGGCACCTATTCGAATACAAGCCTCAACACGCAATCAAAAATGAATAACATCTAGAAACTTGGACGACTTTGACCGCCATGGGTTAAACTAAAATTCAATATTCAACTCAAATTTAAAGTGAATTTTAGGAAGCAATTTTGAAAATAGCTAAGATTAACTGGATTGTGCCTTCATTTAGCTTTAATTAAGTGCCTGCGAAAATTGAATTTGTGGCTACTGATCGGTCAGCAGCATTATGAAAATCCCTCCGTGGCCACCGGCAGTGCACGTTGCGGCGAAAGTGGTAAACGACTCTGGAAAAAGTTACGAAAACGTACGCACAAGGTGGAGCAGTGGAGCTTGGTCAGTTTCTAGTGAAATCTTACATGACGTCAATTGACTGCACCAAGTTCTATTGGATGGCAAATTTTTACAATGTGTGCACTGAACATTACAATCTGTTTCTAATGTTCCAATTCTGCGTTAATACAAAGGGACATTTCTCAAGTGTGGGAATAAAGCCCCAAGTTCAAGTCAGAACAGGAGAACAGGCATTAAAGTCAAAATGAGTTCAGCATGCGTATACGTCCTACTAAATTTTTCAGCTTCTACATCAAAATCGTTTTAATCGTAATTATTGTTTAATGTAAAGTAACATGATTTTCCGCTTTACGTCCTGGGACGAGCACTATGTTAGTGGCCTCAGCAACGACTTCGGTATTTCTTATTTATATTTTGTATGAGACCAACTCTGTCTACCTGAAAGCGTGCCTTCAACAGTTTGTCGTGTAGAACGATAACAATTTATGACGTTGTAGTTTAAATCCAAGCATCGAATTCGCAGCTCAATTTCAGGGATCCGAGTCTATTTCGTTGCCAACACACCTGAGTCAACGAGTTCATTTGAAGGGACAAATATCAATATTTCATCAGTCTCACTAAAATCGAGTTCAACAGAATTATAATGCACCTAAGCTTGAATATATTCTATTTAAATACACTGTCACATACTTCATATATATTTTTTTGTAACATACATTTAGGGAGGAGTGATCACAAAAAACTGGCTAATATAAGCGTACAATCGAGCCACACCACAATAACGTACAAAATGTCGTAATTCTGAAGACATCATGAGCGAAGCGGACCCGACGTGGGTGACAGACTGTGACAAATATTTCGATTTTAATCTTTCAAGTTCATCCGTATCTATTTTACGTATGGCTGGGGCCCACACGAGGAAAGAAAGTAAGGTACCAACAAAACGAGCGTACTTTTTACGAAAGAACTATGAGAGTAACGAGAAACTTTAAATTCAATGCCCGCGCACAACGGGTGAATGGGTCCGAAATTTTACTTGTCATAAACAGCAGCGCAGGGAGCCTCTTCAACCTCTCATCAACACGTCTGCTGAGAAGCAGACACAGTGCACAGCTAATGACCGTCACCATGTGCCGATGCTAGAACACGAACTGTACGGCATAAACAAATAAATTGTGTGATAGGAACCAGGAGCACAAAAATTCTCGCGTTGGAATATGGGCTGCGAAACTCATCCTCTGCGACTGAAACATTAAGGAAATACCTAACTCGAGCCAACAGAACGCCAAATAAATTTATTCTCCATAAGGTCTGTGATCCCAAACACAATAGTCAGTGAATCTGGGCAGGTGAAATCGAATCGACCGAAATAAATCCGCTCAGGAGAAACAGTCCAGATGAGGCAGCCGGACACTTCTCACCGTCTCAGATACACATCGATCGGCAGCACCATCGCGCTCCATTCGGAAATGTGTACTGTGATGCATGCACATGATGCCCTTTTCAATTCCAGTCCTGTTAATCAACTTTCACTTCTGCTCACGTCGTTTCAAGAGTTCAAGTTGCCGTATAGCACTCCTCGAAACACAGTTGTTTTCATGTATCGTGGTAGGAGAGACAATTTGGTAGTCAAACATACCATTCATAAAACGCTCCGAGTATTGTAGAAATGTAAATTTCAGCTGAGCTGTGGGTATAGAGGACCAAATATCTGATCTGAGCCGGTCAAATTTAAGACTTGATTCGTTTGATAGACCTGTACCAGGCTGCGTTACCTCAGCACCTCGCTCTTTGAAGAGAATGAGTTGACAGACGGAGGTCGTGTCACTATACTACGTCACATTTATATACATAGAAATGCAGTCATGATATTAAGATATTTTTTAATGTCTATATATTTTCGCCAAACTTTCACTATACTAAAGAGTTGTAGCCCACCGGTAGTTGGAAAAGAGAAGCGTACGGTAAGGCCTTTAATTGGAGTCTGATGAAAGTATTTGGAGGCACAGTCATAGAGTCTGGAGTCTTAGGGTACCTACCATGTCAAGGACACAAGCTGAAGGAACCAACACCCATTCTTACAGAGGAGATCTCTCTAAAATTATCAAGCCTGCTGATTTATGGGGAACAATAATGATGGACTGATAATTCAAGCGATGTTATGCAGTTTTGCGCAGCCATGATTTAAAAGCCCTCCTTAAAGCAAAATACTTAAAAAATTGGGACACCCTAAATATCTGCAATTCACAGCAACATCTAGCTTATTTTATTGTCAACGTTCTACACATTGAAGCACGTACTACAAAAATAAAAATTTAAGTCATAAACTTACAGGCGGTTTTCCAAAGCCCTGAGCACGTCTATGGAGAGATTGAAGGCGTCATTTCAGAGCGCAGTTCAAAGGAGGGGGCAGCGCAGGACAAAGCAGCGCCGCGCTGGAGATGAAGCGACAATACAGAGGCGGTGCAGGCACCGAGTTCAAGTTCCTCAAGGTTCCAGTGCCTCTCACAAGAATACATTTCTCGAAGGAATGAATAGCACACCTGCCATACGCCGTGTTCAGGATTAGCTAAAATATCTCCCCAGTCCATTGTCACAGTTCTGAGTAATAATTTTATTGAAGTATTGCTTGAAGAAATAGATTAACGAAAATACTTTATTTTGCCTACATATTTGCAACATGCGACATTTACAAAAGTTGGCGAACAAAAATATCCGCTACTTTTAAGGGGGCTCACAAGAGCGTAGAAAGAGAAAATAAACACTGCATTGCTTATTTTATAGAACACATAAGATCCTCAGAGCTCTCTGTGGCCTCGCGGTAACTACACATGAGGATTGGGACGTTCATAAGCTGCGCTGTAATACGCACGCTCAGCATGATTTATGTATATCCAATGACCAGCATGCTATTTGTGAACTCTGCACCTCTAATGAAAATGAAAACGTCAATGGCCGTCGTGACCTTGTCACTCAGAGCAATACTATTGACATCATAGTAAATCATAGTACCATGGTAGCGAGATTTTTTAGCTACATTTCAGAGTAGTAAGGCCAATCTGTTAGCCCTGCATGGTGCGGCCGTGACACGCGATATGTAACACAGCACCGGCCACAGCACCGAGCGGTGGCCGGACAGAGCAATGAGCTCAGTGTGAACACGCTGTGGAGCTGCACGAACGGCAGTAATGTTAAAATTGGCATAAAAGATTTAGGTTCGGCTTTTGATAATTGCTGAAAATTTAAGGGTAAATTTTACTGTTGTGCTTTACACACTTATGCTTTCGTCGTTATATCGCATTCAATAACTGCAACGTTACGATGAAGGACTGCGTTCGGCCAACGACATTTCCTTGCCATGCCATTGAAAGGAACCCAAAAGAATCGCCATCTCGTGTGAGATGAGTTCTCGTTCAAGAATCCAGTATTTGTGTGATTCTACGATCTTCCGCACAACCTACTACGAATAATATGACGAATTACCGTCACATGCAGCTCACGCCAGTACAACGCCAGAAGCGCCGTCTGAATTACCATACGCCGTCATCACCTCTACAGTACGGGAGCTCCACCTAATGAGGGATTCCAACTACCCTTCGATTTGAAAAATACATTTCTATTTGTAATTATAATCATGCAGTATATTATTCATTCTACAATGATTAAATGTGGGATTTAGTCCTTAATGATTTAAGTTTATGGGCTTGAACACGAATTAACTGTTTACAATTATCAAACCGTGTTTGTTCATATCGACGCACCCTGCTAGTAAGAGAGCGCCGGGCAGGCAAATTACCTCAGGACATAAGCTCACGGAGCTGGTCGAGTGAAATCACGAAGACTGGAACTCCTTTCATACGGTTCGTCGCCTACGGCGATGAACCCGCGTCATTTCGAAATGCTTATAACGGGGGAGTGACTTTTGTCAATGTCGTGTTTTAAAATGTACTCGAAGATTAGA
>JACJUY010001477.1:37378-54013 GCA_014220935.1 Platorchestia sp. MABIK | reverse complement strand
CGTTGCTCTGCGTTCTCATTTCATGCGGAAACGTATCGAACTACTTGAGCGCTTCTTTTACACGCGCATAAATATTCCCAACTCAAGACGTGTGCAAAAAACTGATCCACTGGGCCATAAAACCTTAAGAAAAAAGAAACTCGTGATACACATTCGATAGAAGAGTTCGCAACTACAGAGCGAAATATGCAAAAGAACGTATCAGGTGCAGGTCGCCAGTGAGTCATGGCAGTGTCAAGCCTATGCTGTAGATAATACATCAGAAGGCGACACAGAAACCATGTCGGCCCTCCAATTAGCAGCACACAAACAGGATCAGATAGGCAGCAATAAGACAGGGAACACACAGCAAAGTAAGCCTACACGGCTGCAGTAAAGTCTCCTATTTAATAATTGACGACACTCGAGCCGGACCATACTTTCGAAGCAGGGTGCTACTACATGGTGGTCGCAGCAAGGTGAGCGGAATAATAAAACATGTAAGGTGATTCTCATTTCGTGTTTTTCTTCTCGAGTCCTCATATTGATTTGCCTGCCGTTGATAACGTAGAATCAGACCTAATCTTGCCTTACCAAGGCATACTGAAGTCAAAACCCTCACTCTGACGTCATGTTAATCTTACTCTCCCGGTAAGAATAAAATATTTTACATAACTAAACACAAACAAGTCTGACTGAACCTAACGTAAGTCAGCCTCGCCTTATCTGCTCCGCTTCAGCATTAAAACCACATAAAATTCAATCCGGTAGAAAACCCATTTGGCCTATGGCACATAAATTCGGGCTAGCATTTTAGGTCATCCAACCTAAGCGCGAGGCAATGCTCTGGAACCGGGAAATTTTGTATAACGGATATCTTAAAGCTACACTGCAGGTAAAAATATTTTCGGTGACAACGAAAATTGGATAAAAACGAAACGATGCATTACACAGTAAACGTTAGGTAACTTTCACAATGAGAGAAAAAGGAAGACTCGGTAGATGTTTCAAGTCAATTCTAAAAGTGTATAAATTTGAATATAATAGGACACAGAGGCAAATCGAACATGATACTGAAAATGACATCGAAATTTTGCGGCAAGTTAATTAAGAACAAACACTACAAAAGAAAAGACAAGGCTACTCACCTCTTTGGAACGATAGCATTGGATCCCATCACCGAAGACGTTTTGGCACGCCGACGTCCGTCGCACGAGCAATGGCTATCATCAACCCGATGGCTATCTCAAAACACTATTCTCATGATGAGCGTTTACGCTAACGTGTCACTAATGATAACCATGTCAGTGATAAAATTAGAGTGTACTGTGTAGCAAAATTAAAATATACCGTGTAGCAAAATTAGAATGTATTGTACTTACTAGAAAGAAGCCCAGCGGGGGAGTCGGCAGACCTCATGAATACAGAGGACGGGCAGAGAGGGGCAGTCATGCACTCACCATGCTGGAGTCGGCACACTGGACCTGGTCATGTACTCACCATGCTGGAGTCGGCACACTGGACCTCTGCGATGGCTGGCAGGTTGGCGAGTCGCAGCTCCTGCAGCGCGCCCTGCAAGAGCACAAGCAGCACCTCCATTAGCGCCAGCCTCCACATGCTCATGACCGCGGCACGCATCATGGATACGCTCCCACCGCCTTCGATCGCTCATCAATGAACTCAATGCTTCAGGGAAAACTCCAACTTCCCGTCTTCATTGCCGCTCTTCAACTGCAACTCTTGCTCAAGTTTGATCACGATCAGAAAATTTTAATCACTGGCTTTTATTTACTGTATAGTAGAACTTATCACGAAGTGAAGGCGTAGGCTGTGACCTGAAGTTCATGACCACAGGTACACTTTCATGAAGTTCGGTATTGACTGAATCATGAAGAATAGACGACTGCTATAACTAAGCCACTCATTATGTGGCATCAGAAGACTAATTCCGTTAAGTTAGCTCGAGGGCATTAAAGATTATTTTTGAAAATTACAATGGTGTGAAAACCTTGGATCCCCTCAGCTCACAACTTTATTTCAACGTGAAACACGCAGAGCACATCATCGATTTTTTGTGATCATCATTTGTCATGCACGGCACTGCAGAGGAGCAGTTCACTTCATAGAGCAACTTTGATTGAGGGTGCTCAGAAAACTAAGCCACATTTTCAAAACAAAGCGGTTCTCAGGCACAGAGGAAGCACACATTTATATCCATTTCATTCAAGGAGAATCAAAAGTAGAAGGCACTAAGTTTCCTAGAAGATGAAGAATGTTGCTCAGGGTTACATGAACATGAAGTCGAAATTTTCACATAAGAGCAAGCCTTAGTTGACTAACGACACACATTTAGCAAATAATTTTTGAACAAGACCCAACAGGAACGAAGTGGTTATTGAAAATCCCCCAAAATACGTCACTACTGTAGAATTAAATGTAAAAACTCGATTGTAGATGCATGAACCGCACTGATTACTTGTGAAGAGTTTGGATTGTCGCAGGCAGACAAACGAGATTTGTTCTGCAAGTCATGGCGTAAGGCTAAATTATTCTGCTCTCTTCATTGGAAACAAATGAAGGAATGGTGAACTCAGTTTCTGCATTGTTCTCTGCTAAAATTGAAGCGAGAAAATTTTTTTTAGCACAGCCGTAAAATTCTTTGGACTTAGTTAAAACTCTTCCCCTGACTGTGGAAACAAATAAAAAAGGCTACGCTCGACACACTTGAGGTTATTATCTACTTTCCAGGCTTTTAGAGTTCATAGAAGCCATTCATAGAATGCAAATACAGGCAAAACACATGAAAGCCTAAATTCTGTGAAATGCTGCCAAAGCCATTTATCATCAAACCATGGAAGAGAAATGGGACAAAGTCGGAAGAGAAGACTGCCTGATCTAGAGATAATTTAAAGCTCAAGCGGGGTCTTCCAGAGACCAGTTAAGAGGATTTGCCTGAAGCGCAAAACTCATCGTTTTTTTAGAACGTGACCCTTGCAGCGTACGCTAATGAGACGCTGGTGTCGTCCTTTAATTGTAAGGAACGCATTAGCTCAATAGCAGAGAAGATGCACTCCCAGAACCCGCGTGGCAGAACGTTTCTTCTAGAGCTCTCCAGCGTTGCGCAGCCCACTCCTCGGCCAAGCGATAAGCTTCAAGTGAACTTGCATTAAAATTTTTTGCACGCCGAAAGAGACGCGTTTATTTTAAAGCACGAGAGGGCGTGTCCGTACTCATTACTTGAGCGACTAACACGTCAAGTACATTACGGAGTCACAGGGCTGTTCTCTCTGCTAAGATCAACAAAACATCGGGGTTTTATTTTTTTGTTCAGATTAAAAGAACTTACATGCACAGAACATACTTTCATATCAGAGAGTGTACGCGCTTGGACACAATATGATTACTGCATAAGCGGCAAAAAAGACACCAGCCGCCCACCATAGCATAATCCAAGTTTCCAACTCGACAAATTACTGCATAAGCGGCAAAGAAGACACCAGCCGCCCGTCCTATGGTATAATCCAAGTTTCCAAATGAACACAGCCAACGTTCAGGGGAGTGCGGGCGTTGTGTCTAGAATAGCGTAGGTCGAGCGGCGAGGGCTGTTTACAAAACACACAAGAGGTATTTTAGCTCTTTCTCAGCTCTCAATCAGGGGCCACTTGGGAACCGTCAACACAGCGAGCAATACGGAGCGCCGATGTGGAGGAGGTTCACGCCCCCACAAGTCGCAGCTCCACACACTCTATAAGTTTATATCTGTACGTTCACTGGCAGGTCGTTTGGTGCCGGCTACGTACATTGTTCTCCGGCATCTGGACTGCGGCAATGTTTTTACAGCTGAGTGACGGAACTGGCTACCGGTGAAGCTATTTTTAATTCTGTTCTTTCGTGTTATTTCAGTTGAGCAAAATGCGTACCCTAATCTGCTTTGATGTCTTTATGACAGTCTTCAAAACTTTCAATCTAAGCATAAAATTTATTAAATACATCCCTGATGCGCGCAAAAATAAAACTAAAATAAGTAACACCAGACCCCTGCTAAATGATCGTCCGTCGTCACCGGAGCTCACCAATCGATCACTAAACCGAGAGCACGCGACACGTGCTATGCATCAAGAGCTCGCAACTCGGGCCTCGCTACATCAGTCAGTCACGGGCACGTCGTGTCCGCGCACGCGCAGTAATTCCGTGACATGTCGAACGTCACCTCGAGTAAGAAGCTCAAAATGACGCCTTCAACCCATAACTGCCAAACGTGCCACATATGGCACACTCACTAAAAATTATAAACACGGTTCATTTCTTGTCGAATTTGTGCCCTAATGTAATTTTTGAAGCTTCCTGCCGGACGGCAGTTCTGTCCCCTTTCTGATGTTGGTGATAACTTGACGCTGGCGTCAGTCTAATAAAAGTGGTCGTGCTACTGGGAATACGATTGAAAATATTTGGGCAGTTAAGGGTCAAGTGACGCTGTTCTCGCGAGGCCACCACTGCACAAAAGGCGCTACAGCACAGCACCCGGAGACAGTGACTATCCTTGCTATTTTATTTATGGTTAGACTTCGCAAACGGCAAAAAATTGACGTAAATCATTAAACGAAGACAGTTTTTTTGTGGCCGAGGTTTGATGGAGCACTTGAGATGCAGCAGGCTTACTGAGCTGATCCCTAATTGATGCGTGTAAAGGCCCGTTTACACTAGGGGCGTCACACGGGCGTCAAGCGCCTCACCGCCCCTCTGTGCAGCAGCTACATGCGCTTCAGACGGGCATCCGAGTGATTGACCAGCTAGCGATTCACAGCCGCCCTGCCTCTTGCAACACAGACGCTGCACTCAGTCGGCTGCTGTCCGTGGTAATGTGCGGTAGTCTATGCGTTAACGCTTCAGCTTGAACTATGGAGAGCAACACCACATTTGCATGGTCTCGCTCTCTAGTAGAAACCGTGATTGAACTATGCAGAGCTAAGGCCATTTAGGGATTTAAAATAATATTTTCACCATAGCTTATGTGTTTTAGGTACATTTTGCAATACAAATAATGGGAAATACGTCTATCTTTGCTTTTTCATGGGAATTTTGTGTAAAAAAATTTTTACAATTCTACACATATTCATTACATAAGTTTTTCCTATTTTCTATACTGAAATGAACTGGAAATGTGACTTATTTTTGAAACCAAATATTGATTTAACAACGGAATGGTTTTGAAAGGATTTAACAAACAAAATGGAAAAATAATTGTTCAGGTAGTCATCCCTCAATACAGCTTCACATGTTTCAATAACAATTGAACTCAATGCAGGTTTTGAATGCAGTCTTGTTAAGTTTCGAAAATCCAATTTATTTTCAAATGAAAGTTCTCGGAAGATGCGAGTGTATGAATCCCTCTCGTCTCTTCTCTGCAACCATTTTTTAATCCAAATGCTGCGATGCCTACCTTTTTTCTTTTCACAGCAGCACACCCTAAAATAATTGCCCACAGCTCTTCTTCACTCACATCCATCCTCACAGGTGTCTAGATGCCGACTGAAGTGTGAGGCAGGCGCGTGTATCAAAAAATGGGTGTGAACAGTTGTGGGCGTCAAGCGCTGCAGCAAGCGCGCGTCAAGCGCTTGCTCAACCCTGTCGTTGCCCCAGTGTAAACGGGCCTTAAGGAGCCTGCGAGACCTGGCAGGTGCTGTAGGCGCTATAGACCTGTGAAGCCCTTTGAATTGTCGGTGCCGGTTTCAACAAAATGCATGACACACGGAAGCAGCAAGAAAGCGACGAACACACCGCGACGGAAGACAATAAGATTTTGTAATGATTCAATTTTTTTTAAATTTGTTATTCGAAGCAGTCCCGCGATGGAAGACAAATGGAATTCTTGGTCAATTCATTTTTACAATCTGTTACTTGCAGCAGTTTCTACAATCTACACTTATATCACGCAGAGAAAAACGTTACTCTTTGTAGCACCAAACTCCTCAGACGAGCTCGTGCGTTCCCTCAAGAAGCCCTGCGATTTTGGTCAATTCAGCTCCTCACTGGCATTAGTATTGGAGGCACCCCGCCCCAGCGATGCTGCGGTGGGCGTGGGCTCATAAATTGACGAGGTACTCGCAGGGAACTGACAACGGCATCCATAAATGCAGGCTATCGGCACACCAATAAATGCCTCGACAAATATGACTTGATGGCTCCGAGATGCATGTGACTGCGCTATGGCTTGCAGCTCGCCATTTTACTGCCGCATAAGAAAACCGTAAATAGGAACTCGCCGATGCCATTAAGGCTTCCATTCAGGTGTCGATAAAGGAGATCGTGTGCGATAAAATAAATTGTGTTTTGAAAGAAGGCGCGACATGGAGTAATAAACTTGCGTGTTTTGCGACGTAACGATTTCAGGTGACTGATAAGCACGACAGACTAGTGAACTCACTTTATTCCTTCTGCAGCACGAGAGTCGGTATTGAAAGAGAGATTATTTACTCGGTAACTACTTGTTTGCTGGGCGCCGTGCACCTATGTATCAGCAAATAATCGCCCTCATATAAGTGTCGATAGGAGAATAAATTAACCGAGAGATTTTATAAAACTTGCAAAATAAGCATAAAAATACGAGGAAAAACAAAATGCAGTGAAAGCGTCGTTAAATTAATCGATCGCTGCAGAACATTTTCGGTCTCAGTTCATGGACGATCCCGAAACTGGGACATTAAATTTTCGTGGATGAACGACGCCTTGGGCTGCTAGTTCGATGTCTTAGTTAACACTAAATATTTAATTATAATTAGTTAGGTATCAAATGAGTGATAAAGTAAATCAAAATAAAAAAGGCAAATAATTTTGTCAGTGAAAATCTTCAGATGACTGCATAGGCTGCAAAATTTTTCAAAATCATCCATAATAAGAAATTAATAAAAATCTTGTATGGTAGTTTGGATACATTACGACTATAATCAAAATCAAACAACTTCAAATATACTGCAAAAGGCAACAATTTCGATATACTTGAAGCATCAGAGAGCGTCAAAATTTCAGCGTCTCGCCGTGCGCAAACCGCAGCTGCTGGTGAAGAAAAGTTACGGTACGATTTTCCGATGTGAAAAGCTGCGAAGTTCCAGTGATAAGGCAGGAAAAATGAAGACACTCGTGCAACACATCAGCCGAGGCTGGGATTTGTTTCTGTACGTGTAAATTGTATCCACAAGCACATGATGGGCGGCCATGTCTAGAGCAGAACTTGTTAGATAACTGTTCGTTATACAATGTAAAAACAATTAATCTTCAGAACCAGTGTTCCCTTGTTCGATAACTGTTCGTTACACAATATGGAGGCAGTAATTATTCAGAACCAGTGTTTCAGATTCATTATTTATATTATGAAACGCAAAATTAAATCTAAGTATATTTCAACAAAAATTTGCCCCCTGATGTACCAAAAAAAGGCTTTCCGAATGTCTGGCGAGCAGCGGCAAAAAAGGCAAATTTTAACTCAATGACTTGCTTCACGTAGATCGCTTAGGACTTCACATCAATACACACGCAATCTCACGCCTACAGAGCTAACGATTGAATTTTTCGTTTTTTAAAGATGCAGATGGTGTCAACACCGACTACCATCGTTGTGTTCACCAACTTCTAAAACGTCAGTTTGGACTGTTCTCAAAAACGAACATCCTGCCAGTCTACAAACTCTCCCAATTGCACGTGGGTTCAATTCATAAAATGGAAGACCCAATCTCGAATCAATATGTTTCTGCATCTACTTGCCATGTATTGAGAAAATTTGGCCCCCAGTATATCTGCAACAATGAAACAATAAAAAATTTACCATCACTTCCACTGCAGTCAAATTTTTGCTTAATTAATAACACAAACAAATATTAGTTAGTATCGCACAGTTGAAATAATAGTTGCGAGTGAATTTCTTCAAAATACACACGCATAATTTTCCTTCGGGGGCAATTAAATTCACAGTGACAATCTCGGTGGATCTCTTAAAGTACAATCACAATGGGCAGGTCAACTTCGTGTCATGCGTACAAAATGGAAACAAGAGCCGCAGAATTAGCAGTCAATTACGAAGAAGATTGTCGATTCGCCACGCGCGCTCTACCCGACGCTCGGGTCAAGATGTCAGGAGCGAGCAGCGGACACACCCTTAGCGGACCACATCTAGCAGCACACTGACCACACAACAATGCAAGTTGCAACAAGTTATAATGGATAGCAACAAAAAAGTGGCACTCCACGAGAAAAATAAAGGATTTTACCATCGTAGACATTCCGAAACTTTACAACCAAACTGTGGGACGGCGATAGAACGAGTGCTAAAGACTGAGAAGCTCAAATTCAAAGACATCCACACGACGTTGGTTGCAACTTGCAAGCACCGCCGAGTGTGACCAGAGAGAGGGAGAGGTAAAAAATAGAGGAATAGAAGGAAAGGAAAGCGACGCTTTAACGAGTTACAACGCTGAACAAATTCGAGAGCCTTGCAAGGAGAGTCTTTAGTTGCGTGCAGGTGGCCAAAACTAGCAAAGAGTTTGATCCCTCGGGTAAATACTCGTACATACATACTAGCGAAGACTTGGTGTATTCCTCACGAACAGCTCTGGCTGGTTTACACCTGGGGAAATTCAAGTCAGTTTCCCCAGAACTGCACCGCTAGGCTGCATCTCTTGAATGAGGAAAACTGATTGAAAATTTGTGTGCAGACTCGCGCGAGATTTTGGAATGAGCAGCCGCAGTGAGACCAATGAATGCATGAGGTCACCAAAGCTTGTGAACTCGCCAGTTACAGCCAGACATTTCACCAGGTCGTCGTCAGTTGGCTGCTGTGTACTAAACCAAACAACACCAGCACATTGGAGCCAAATTTACGCACGTAAAGTATCTATGCAGAGTATGGGAACTATTACTTTTGCCAACATCTAAAATTAAATTAGAAGAATCCGCCCCTCACATGAATGAAAGCAGGGTTGGGATGCAGATTTAAGGGCGTCGGATCGAATGTGCGAGTCTTGTGATATTCGAGGGAACGTCCTGACGCTCGCTCAATTTTCGTTCGGGAATTGCTGCATAGGGTGAAGAGAGGAAGGCTCTTCCCTCTGAACGATTTTTTTCTTTTGCAACTGATTACCCACCCTCAAATTGGGGTTGAGTACTTGAATGGTTGAATGTGAGAGTACTTTTACGAAATACGTAATGAAGACATGAGTAATCAAATATCTGCAATGGTGGAGAAGTTTAACTGCAAAGTTTATGCTCGAAGTGGAATAACCGAGTTAAAAGCAAAGCAGCCGTCAGACAGCCCTACGGCGGGCTATTATGCACAGGAGTACTGCAAGCGTACGCTCATTAAAGCCTGTAAAGCAGAGGTTCTCAACCATGGGTAAATTTACCTTTGGTTGAGGTAAATATTGGCCTTATGTACTTAATACACAAAGCCGAGGGAGTCAATGATGGAGGAAAGGTTGAGAATGGCTGCTGTAGAGGCTGTTCCGGGTGCGCTTAATTTGCGACCATCGTTTTCACAGAGATCAAACGTCGATAAGCCAATTTTAAATTGCCAAAATGTCCTTTTGAAATACGCAAAAGATTTCAAGTAGAGTGTAATTTTGACAATTATCAATTAGTCTTTTCCGTTTCTGTGAAATTTCAAGGAGACACAACAATAACCAAGGTGTGCCAAGGAACATCAGATCACAGAGGTTTGTTCAAAAATACGTACAGATGAATTTATAATCGTGACAATTCCTCAAGCCCATACGTAGCCACTAAAATGTTCGCACCTACTACTGTAATGCTATTCCTAATGTTCACTACAGCGAACAAAAAGTTCAATTTAAGCATGAAATAAAACTACATATATTTAAGATTTCATGATGAATGAATCAATTTCGATACTTTTGTGTGTGAAGACGATCACAATGGAAGGAATGAGCCAGTGCGTCCACCTAGCTAGAAATATATTAATGGACAGCAACTCACTTTGAACAATTCCTGGTAGAGTTTTCAAAAATAAAGTGAAGCTAGCAAATTATCTCGCTTATGTGCAACACTAGCATTTTATTAAACTCATTTTGATGGCGGATATTTCCCACGTTAGTTACGAGATATTGCTGTAATCTTACTATTACCTCCTTGTCTAATGTGAACATGTACTGTACTAGTTTTAACGGTTTTGATAGGAAAATGTTACAAAATCTACTGAACGGTATGGTTGTACGAAAAATGTTTCATGAAAACGACAATCACATTTTTTCTGCTCAGGCGTTGAATAATGTACTGATATCGATCTGCACAGACTCACCGTTGACAACATCTACAAGAACTCGTGCTCAACACGATTGATAATGTAAGATTTGGTTCTAGCAAAAGCAGAGGCTCGCCCAAACAATTATGAAAACTGTCCTAAAACATTGATGGTTGTGAGAGCCTGCATGCAGCAGCCACGACACGAGTTGCGCCAATTGACAGAGTTGTGTTGAGTTTGGAGGGCCCGCATGAATTACACAACACCTCTTGATGTAAATTACGTTCAAATGATCACGTGGGTAGTCGAAAAAGCAAAATAAGTTCTCCAGCAGGTCAGTTTCAAGACACGTAACGAAGTGCAGTCCTCAGACAATATGTTGTGCAGGAACCAGTTTTCAAATCAATTTGTTTGAAAGGTTACAAAAAGCTCGTTAGTTCCTACTCATTAATTTTCCCACATCATCATTCGCGAAAAGCAAAATTTGACTGCCGTCGCAGAAAAGTAAGGAGTACACTGAAGATTCGACGCGTCCAGCGCCTGTGAGGAACTTCGCTTGTGCACATATTAGGACTCGAGAACCGGTCGTCGGTATGAACTGAAACTTATGGTTTCGTGAGTGATGTTTCCAGGCTATCTCGGGCTCAGAACTGCTCATCTGCATACATATCTTGTGCCCTGAAGATCAGACTTGCCTACCCTTTGCTCGTCAAGGTACTCGACAACAACAGCAGCGGCTCATTCATCTAAATTAACGGCTGCACGAAGTAGTTACGTCAGCTCGCGTTCGTTACAAATTGTTAGATTTTTTTGAGCAAATTTAAATGATTCCAAAAAACGTACACTGCGCCCGCATCTCTAGGAACGGCAACTGTGCCCCAGGTGCCTTTATCACTTGAACATAATTGTGCAACAACACTCCACAAGCTCAGCTCTAGCTCACGTTTTTCACATACTTTAGGTGTAGCTCGTAAATGTCTGGCATTTGTAGGGCTCCTGCATGAAATTCAAAAGTACACCGTTCTTAGCAGAATTGGAAATAAGGTTAGATTAGAATGTTAATTTAGAAATGTTAATTTAAGCCTCCCTAACCGCCAAAAAGAAGCGTTCCAAAGAGAGGAAGGAGGAAGGCACCATTTAGTATGGAGAGAAGGGAACGCGGAATCTATGCAGAAGGGGCATGGAAACAGTAAGTTGAGAAAGAAGTTTATGAAGCAAGATAGAAGCTGACGAAGAAAGTTGCAGGTGCTGAAAGACAGGACAGCAGTGAACTAAAAAAATATGGTTCTTGACATAACAAAAAAATAACATTTTATTTCTACAAAAAGAAGGCCTACCTAACTCTCAGCTCGGGCCCTCATACACTTTCCTCTGGGAGTGATAATTCCCATAGACACAAAAGTTGTATCTCTCTGAGGGGCATGGGAAGTAAGAAGAAAGTAGAGGCTGCAAATTGTAAGCACTTGGAGTAGAGTCAGAATAGGAACCGTCGCGCCGCTGCGATCGGCCGGTGGCACAAACGAGAGGCGAGAACCCGCATATCATGTTGCTGCTGTGCCTAGCGTGTGCTGCCATGTAGCGCTTCCTCCGCCCAGTTTCGAAGCTATCACACGTGCAATTGTTGGAAATATCGAACTAAATCATCAGTATCTATGACTCTGTACAGCTTCAAAAAATAAAAATGAAGAAATCATAAATAATTACCCGCCGAAAAGCCAGGACGGGTGTTTCAAAGTGAACGGTTCGTAATGTGTAGCATCACTGTGTACCTACTTTAAATAAGAAGGTTCAGCGTTAGGTAAGAGCTCTCATTAATAAAATAGTTCCTCTTTTCTGCGAAGGTTGTTGCTCAATTTCGCTACACAGCACAGGACGAACATGTTATAACTTAATGGCAGCTTTGTGAATAAATAAAATACTCCAAAGCCTGGAAACCAACTTTTAATCCTCTGCGCATTTGGGCAGCCTCTCAAAACAATAACAAGATCCTCAAAATCTTCATTCTTGACCTCAATACCCACATCGTGGAGTCATTCTCCACGCCTGACGCAAGTCTGGCTTTCGGCATCAACAAAAATTACACGAACGGCAGTCGTGAACGGCAGTTTTATCGACTTAGCGTCACATCCACAGCCAATATAGCGAGAAATGGTCCATGAATGTAGGGGGCGGCGCAGACCCAAGCTACATAGCCGCGTGTATTGGCCCTGTTTACACACAGAATATTTAGGGTAGACATGTTGATCGTTGCGGGTCGCGCAGGCGCAAAACTCGCGTACTGTTTGGCCGACACGTCAACACTCGGCGATTTATGAGCCCACAGAACACGGGCCCGCACGGTCGCGACGCTACACCGGAGTAAGTAATTCCGGCAGACGCGGCCGCTTCATTAGTGAGAAGAGCAGCGGTTCCGAGACTCCAATCCTGATCACTGGTAACTTTGATGGAGCCATACGGTGAACCAATTAAACTCGAAGATAATTTTCTCATAATGAAGCCTAATATCGATGAAAACGTCGGGTATCTTTCGAACTGACTTTTATAGGGGAGAAGCTACGATGTTCGGAAGAGCTGATATTCGGAAGAGCTGTCCAAGAAGAAGTTGATACGGGAGTTTTTTATGAAAATAAATTAGTCTGAAAAACCGACCGTGCTACCGCTGAGCTACCCGACGAAAAAATTATTTGAAACGTTGTATTTTAGAAGTATCGCACATACTCACCACTACAAACAGCGATATAAAGCCTTACGTGTGACTGAAAACTACATTCAAACGGTTGAAATAATTCCAGGTAACCTACCAAGCACCTGTGCACAGTAACACAGTCGTGATCATACCTGAGCAGCAAACCTGTGTACCTCTGCTTGCTAAATCTATTTTTAAGATCAAGGCTACATCCCATTTCCACTAGATGTCAAACTTTGCTACCTTAATATTACGCATATTGGGCTACAATACTGAGTGCATTTCAGTTTGGGCTGTGTAATCACCACAATAATATCTCTTATCTGCAATATTCCCAATAACTTTTGTCATTTATTTGAAAGGTACAAAAAATCTGAATGCGCTCATTTTGTTAACAGGCAAAAAAATAATGCAGCAATGAAAATTAAATCTGATGTTCAAGAAAAGGCACATTACAGCAAAGAAAAACGTTTAGCAAGTTTTTTCAAAGATTTCTTGGCTAATAATAGATAATACAATGGTTGGTCCGTATTTCGGTTGTTCTTAAGGATGCTTACAGTTTATCCAATGCACAAATACGTGAATATATTAATTGCGGTTACTATTAGGATAGATGTATTTGTTTGTCATCCACATCTGAAGGATTTATTTCAGATAAATATCGAATCCCGTCATTTTAGACAGGCCGTGCAGAAGTTTATGAAATATTTTAAAACTAGGTGTTTTTCCAATCAGATGGGGTTAACGTACGAGGAAATAAAAATATATTCATTTATTACTCTATATGTCCTCTTCTCGCGAAGTTTCTCACACATTCTCACCCTACCCACATATATACTTTTCTCAAGTAATTTTTTCTGGGGGAGAACTTCATGCAAGTTCAGTATTCTGGCGACCAGGTTAGCGTAACTCTCACGCGATACTTGAACACGCTGAAATTTACTGAAAGTCAACATCTATTTTCCAGATGACCTTCACTGTTAATAGAAAAAAGCCAATCACTTGCTATTTCTTTATTGTTTTAAGGCGGTCTCAGCTGATGCTATTTACTGTAAGTTCTTCAAAGTTTTTATTGAATTTGCTGGTCAATACGAGCACTGTGATAACAATGATGAACATGTTCTGAACTTACAATTAGAAACGTTAATTAAGGAGCAAAGATATAAAGAATAAAAGCGTGAAGCCATGTAAGAAACTATCACATTTTAAACGCAGAAGACGTTCCCAAAGAAACACATTAACAAATTAGTCTGCCTTAAAACAGTTTTTTACAAACTTTATTGAAAAAACGGCATTAAAGGCTAACTACAACAACTCAGAAATCATCAGTAATTTCGCAGGACGAGTTCACGAGGTGAATCTCAAGGCGGAAATGAACCTACTGGAAGACTCGGTTCAATTTTAAATCTATACTATAATAAGAGCCGCGTCCGTCTGTCCGAAGCCAGCCTGCAGTGTGTGATGGGCGTATCTGTGATACGAGCTCCAGTCCTAATGTTTTGGCGGGCAGTGTGCACGCAGCCTCATCAACTCTTGAGAGATTCAACTTGTTTATTTCTTACGGCCTTTCTTTCATTTCGCCTTCTTCCTTATTTCAAATATGGGGGAGTGGACTATATAGTCTCATATAGTTTGAGAATGAAAGCTTATATTTTTATTACCATTACACTCTAATTAGCGAGACTAAAAACGCTAACTTCTAGAACTTATGGTAACTCCGTTGAAGCTCACAACGCCTGAGCAACACTGCAACAACAATACACTGGTCACGGCGCGCAGAAGTAAATAGCAGTCATTGCGTGTGTCTGACGTGAGAGAACCCTGACATATCGGGACAGTTCCAAGTTTTATTTTCTTTAGCAGCGCTCCATAAAAATTACCCAAATGATGAATTCCGAGGGAACTGAGCCTACTTCTATTAGCACAAGCATGAATTACAAAATTCCTGAGCTCGTGAAAGGACAGTAGAGAGCATTATTTAAACAAAGTGTATTTTATGACGCGTTTGCACGTAAATAAATAAAATCTCAAATATATATGTACTCAACCTTCGACTGCCCAGTACTTATGTATTTTGTGTCGATGAAAGTGTTTATTGACATAAGTACAATTGTAATGCGATAAATCAAAGTAAAAACCTTGAATTTTAGAGAAATTAACTGCCATAAAAGAAAGCTCAGTTGCACTTGAAACAAAACAAAAACAAACGAGTAACCGTCAGAATCAAAGGAGAACATTTGTTTTACAAGAAAAGAAAGAAAAAGAAAAGCTGTTTATTTCCAACAAAGTTCAAATATGAAATGTTGAAACGTTGGCTTCTAAAATCCAAGAGGCCCTGCGAAGACTGGGATCTCACCTCGAAGTGGCCCTTGATGATGCCGCCGGCCTGCGCCACGTACAGAGTGCTGCCGGGGTCGAACACGATCTCCTCGGGCACCCGCTTGACCATGAGGCCGTTGTAGAGGTGGCAGTTGAAGTACAGCTGCACCTCCTCGCCCGTCACCTTGAACGCCAGCCTCAACAACACAACATTTCATTAAATTAGATTAGATGCTGATTTAAGGCCTCCCTAAGTGCTAAAAAAATTGGATTTGTTTAGTATTAGTTTAAGCTTCCTTAACTGCTTAAAAAAAGAGAAGATTCGACGTTAGTTTAATGCCTCCCTAACAGCTAAAAAAGCGTTCTGAAGAGAGGAAGGAACCATTTAATATGGAGATAAGGAAATGCGGAATCGATGCAGAAGGGGCATAGGAACAGTAAGTTGAGAAAGAAGTTCGTGAAATAAGATAAAAGTTGAAGAAAGTAGTAGGTGCTGAAAAACAGGACAGCAGTGAACCAAAAAAAGGTTGTTTTAACATAACAAAGGCATTTTATTTCAACAAAAAGGAGGTCTACCTAAGGACAGCTCAGGCTCAACACCACAAGTAAGTACACATGAACATAAGTACACATAAATACACACGGTGATGGGACTCGCTCTTATCAAGCCTACTGAGTGACACCAAGTGACACAATTAGAATTCGACTAGCTCTACATACACAAACGAGTTATAATATTCTGAATACATTACGTGGTGTGTACGGACATCTGTTCCTTAAAACTCCTGATATGACAATAAATTAACAGATTATTTAGGTGATGAAATCAAATCAGAATAGAGTCTCTCCTCCCAAACACACCAAGACATAAAATTCTCATTCTCAGATAAGTTCGTTTCCCAGAAATAAAATGCTAATCTTACCGAAGCGTAATTCTTTACGCATTGACTCGTTTCATATATTCACAGATCATTAAAGCATTCAAAATTTTTCACGATTTTCACGCAGTGACTCTGTGTCTCATTCCTGCACATTTCCCGTTCGTGAGAGAAGGTGAAGCTCTAGTACATACACTACTAACTCAACCACTATGTGTTCTCTACTGCAACAGGACACTAGAAAGAAGTAATATTACTCGTATTTTAAATTCACTAATTATTAATTCGTGTGAAACACGGCTGCCACGTATCTCCGTCAGTGACTTCGGCTGTCATGTCGATCAGAGCCCGTCATTGTAATGCTGTTAACCAGCTAGAAAAGTTAAAGAAAGGAAAAACAGTTTATTTCCAATAAAGATGAGCTAAAAAGCACATCATTGGTTTTCAAAATTTCTTAAAGTTAGGACTAAAGTAAGGAAGTTAGGACTAAAGTAAGGAAGTTAGGACTAAAGTAAGGAAGTTAGGAC
>JACJUY010001477.1:1479-31759 GCA_014220935.1 Platorchestia sp. MABIK | reverse complement strand
AGAAGTTTAGATTGCCAAGCCTTGTAAAAACTTGACGACATCAAAGACTTCTTATATAATTTAAAACGTAAGAACTTTGGGATAATTTCGTAGATTTTGCATGTTCGCAAAAAATCGATGTCTAATTCGGTCTTGGTCAGCTTGATGGAAGTGTCTTCGAATTTCCTAAAAAGACATTGTTCCATTGTTCCGTTCATGTTGTTTTTTGTTTGTTTGTTTCTGTTTTCTTCTTTCGTGATTGGTGTAAATTTGAATTTTGACTAGTTTTCTCTACTTGTTTTCAGGTTGATAATGACCCTGGAGGTCGAAACGTTCAGAAAATTTTCATTCAATGACTTTCCTAAATAAATAATGAGATTTAAGACGTGTATCTTGGCACTTTTATTTATATTACATGAGAATATTACAATATGCGTAAAAAACACTACGTACTACCTACGCTATGCATCACTCAACTACACGAGAATATTACAGAACGCTTAAAGAATTATATCGTTGGGTCCAGAATTCTGAGAGGGAATGCTGACGATATTAGTACAAATACAGTTTCGATCAGTATGAAGTAAACAATGACAGGAGCAGCAAGCTCTGCATCACTCTACTACACGAGAACATTACCGTACGCTCAGAAAATGACAACGTTGGGTCCATAATTCCGAGAACGATGATAGTAGTCAAAAATTCAGTTTCGAGTAAACGAATGAATGTTCAAGCAAAAATAGAAACATGCGTATTCATCTATCTTTATCGTATACGAGAAGCAGTACACACACACAAAACGTAGTGAATTGCTTTGGCAGGAGAGGTATTGTAGATCTTTCATATCAGATTTTATAGGACAGATCGAGGTGATTAGAATAAATTCTTGAGCAATGAAGTTAGCTCAATCCCTAATACAAAGAACAAAACAGAAGACATTCATGCTATCTACAAGCCGCAGAGAATCTGCAGAGATCAGTTCCTGTATCTCTATCCTCGACTGTAACTAAAGCACTCAACGGAGGAACAAAATGTGATGAAATTTAGTAAGCATAAATTTTGCGCAACGTGCTTTTTCAAGCGTATATTCTTGCATCTTGACCGAGCAACTAAATATCTATTTCTCGTTTCGAACATGTAAACACTGCCTGCTGTGTCATCTAGTCCAAGTCTTCATCATCGTGGTCAATATACAAGGACCTTATCGCACATTTTCCCTTTCTAGCTTCAAACATGTGTGTTTTTCAGCAAATTCTCCTTGACACAATTTACCATTTCTTGCTTCAAACACACAAACCTTAGAGCAGCTTAACCTTAACCTTCAGCACACTTGCAGGAGACACAGCCCATACCAAAAGCCAGACACATTATCATGTGCGGGACACATACACGCAGGTTAACAACATCAGTAATTCAAGCAGCAGACGCGCCATGCGTGTCAACACTGCTGCTCAGGAGAACGCTCATTTCAGGAATATAGCGAGCAACTTATGACGCTCAGTTCAAAAGACTGGCTTTTGTGAGCCTGTGGCGGGCATTCAGAGCCCACAGCTTCTTTTCTCTCGCCGACGAATGCCACTAAGATTAGCAGCACAAAACCTTCGTCTCGCAATCGCTTGAGGCAAGCTTCTTGAGTTTTGAGTAGGAAAGGAAATGGGTATCATTTAACGAAATTTAAATTAACACGCTTCAAGATAGAACTTAAATTGATAGCGTGAAAACATTTGTATCCGTGTAATATTAGGTGAAAAAGTCAAGTATCGTCAAAAATGTAATGCAACCGCATTATATTACCAGTGAGTGGCTGTCAGAGTTAAAACCTCGCAGTTACACCCGCTGGGGAAAGCACGATAAATTCATTTCAATTCGACGTGTGCGGAGGTGTATGCGTCGTCAGGCCTTAGACACAGAATGTGTGTTGAAGTGAGGCAAGCACACGACGGAATAACATCTGCCTCAGGTTCGGATTGCCATTTTTTAATGCCGTGACAACGAGAATTTCACTTGGCCATTTTTACCAATATAGCACGAGTCAAGAAACAGAAGATCTGCTATATACCGAAGAGGTGCTCTCGTCATAATATTCTCAACGTATAAAGTTTATTCATATTATAATTTTTTATTAAACATATGTCTATATATTTTGAAGTGGTCATTTTGGCCATTTTTCTCCTAAAATGTGGCCATAAGCTGGCTGACTTTCCTGGCAACCCTGGGTTCGGGAACTCTTAGAATTGAACTCAGGCCGTGACGCAAGGGCAACACGCCGCTGGGGCGCTCTCGTATTGCTCCGTGATGTCACAGCCCAAACCAGCGGCCACTCCCAGTCAAGAAGGGCCCGCACAATCCGAGTTCATATATTTGAAGCGCAACTATCGCGTGAGGAGATACTGCGTATCGTAACCCTATTGTATGTACACCAGGATGAGGGTGCGGGTCAATAAGCAAGGCTTGCCAGTGACCCGAGCTGCAGGTTGGACGCGACACGCAACCAAGCCCGTGCCAGCGTACATTCGCAGCCATGTTGATGTATGCAGCTCACAATGGTGACCCGTTTTCCGAGTAAAATGAGCTTACAAAGCATCGCTATTTTAGAGTGGCGAGAAACTCAAGGGCACACAATGCATGTGTTGGTACAAAGGCATCCGTAGGAACAGAAATAAATAAACTGGAATTATGTTTGATACATTTACTCGGAATTCATCCGAAGACCTTTTGCTACACCAGCAACAAAATGGTAACAAAAGCCGACGCAAAATAGAGCCCCGCCTGGAGAAGCATAGAAATAAATCCTACCCTGATTATGACATCATGAGGAAGGAGGCAAAAGAGTGCAGGCTGGGCGACGCATTTGGTGCATTACTCAAGTGAGAAGGCACGCTCAGCACCGACTGGAAGGAGGCGCTGAGCGTTAATGATTAAATTATTTGTTTGTTAAAGGACAATCCTCATCCGCAACAAATGCGATCCAAAGAGAGGAAGAAGGAAGGCACCATTCAGTATGGAGTTAAGGAACGCGGAATCTATGTAGAAAGGGCATAGAAACATTGAGTTGAGAAGAAGTTCATGGAACAATACAAAAGTTGAAGGAGGAACAATATGTGCTGAAAAACAGGACAGCAATGAACCGAAAAAGGCGGTCCTTAACACAATAAAAACACTTTATTTCAGTAAAAAAGAAGGCCTACCCAACTCTCAGCTCGGGCACTCACACATTTTCCCCCCTGGGAGCGCTAATTTCCACAGACACAATAATTGTATACCCTGAGGGGCCTCCCTTCAATTTCGGAGCAGCAGCTCAACATCGTCTAGTTGAGGCCAGGTCGTCACAGCCAGCTACAGGGCAGACCAACAACCGTGGTCCACTGGACGATGCAGACGGAATAAATCCTGATAACTGAACGCATCGCGGCCAGGGAATTGGAGCAAAGACTGTGGAACGCCTCGAGCTGGAATCTGGGCATGGCATATGGAAATGGATGCTGAGAGGAAAGCTATAGATTAGTCAGTTCAAGCCTCCCTAACCGCAACTATAGTGTTCTAAAGAGAGGAAGGATGAAGACACCATTAAGAATGGAATTAAGGGAATGGGGAATCTATGTACTGTACAAGGTGCGTATACACACAAGACACTCTGCGCGTAGAAACTGTAAATTGATGAAGACGTTTTCTAAATGAGATAAAATTCGAAGAAAATGGGAACAGGTGGTGGAAAAAGAACCCTGAACCGAAAAAGTTATTAACTAGCCTAAATACCTTTCCAATTTCAACGCAACAGCTACATAACTTTCGGCTCGGGACCTTACATCTTCATTCTGGGCGTACTATCATAGGTACCGTAGATAAAACAATTGTATCCTCCTGAGAGGAAAGGAACTAGGATATAGTCGGTTGCGTAGTCGCCGCATTGTTGAAACACGCCCACTTTATCGGCGGGAAAAACAGCATCGGTTTGGCCAAGTTGTGGGAACGGTATGTTTCCATGCAGAGGCATACAATTTTCAAGGCAACGTCACACGGCCAATTCTCAATAGAGTTCGTTTCAACATCGCTACAGGATTTTTTTAGGATTCTCCCTCACCAAATTTGGTACTCTCATATAAGGACAAATTGCTAGGCCTGTCACTGAGTCGCACAACTCAAAATGGTTTCTAATTGCCCCACGCAATGACTGTAAAATTGGTCTACACTCTGTACTGCACACTGAAAAACACGGCTGGAAACTCAAACCAGCAAAACAAGCCGGGAAATGAAATGCAATATTAATGATAAGGGGTGTTGATAAATCAACATTAAAGCACAGATACGGGTCCCCCACTGCAAGTGAAATGTATTGATCACCTCCAATAAAAATGTACGCACGCACTGGCACTGACAATTTGATTTTAACCTCGCATGATTAAATAGTAAATTTCAAGTATAAAGTAGCTTTTTGTTCAAATACTCGTACTTGCACATGTCTTTAAATGTACAACAGTTCACTATTTTCAGTACACATTGAAAGAAATAATTGGTCTCATCGCGACCAGGTAATCCTCTCTATCTGAATGTACACATAATTAACTGGACAATTCATGCGAAAAAAGCTACTAATTTGAGCCATGAAATGGAACTAACAAGGTTGTGATTAGAAAAGCATTAAGTGAATGCAATGAACGTGTAAAATGAAAAGCTCTATGTTTAAATTAGTTCAGGTTAACTCAAACGCCTTTATTTGAAGCTCATCAAATTTGTTTTCTCAAGAAAACAACGACGCCCAGATCTCCAGTTTATACACATGCAGGCATTTTTCCAAACGTTCTTCATTTCGGTATTTGTTCGAGATGAGACAGAATGAGGAGTGGTTATCGATCTATGAAGTTTCCAAGCAATTAAAGTTGGCAAAGAGCATACGGCGAGCGCCGAGGACACTGGACCCAGCGTCAGAATTTGACCCCCTTATTTCTAGTGGGGTCGGGACTGACGGAGGAGATTTGCTCAATTAAGTGCTCGGCTCGACTGCAGATTTGGCACGCTAAGGAGGGGTGGCGGAGGGGGGTTGGGAGAGGAAGGAGACTTATTTAAGTGGTTAATTCCTTGAGTCGATTGGATTTGAGGAGAGCGAGAGGAGGCTTACGAAGTATGAACTCAAATTATCTTATTTTTGCAACGGAAATTCAGAACATATCGACACGCACAAGAATGATGCAAGAATTAGTACTCCCTTTATGTTCAAATAAGGTATGTTATTTATTTTGCTTCGAACCATCTTTTTTCGGTTCACTGTTGTCCTGTTTTGCAACACTTGCCACTTTCTTCTTCAACTTCTATGCCGTTTCATAAACTTCTTTCCGAACTTATTTCCATGCACCTCGTGCATAGATTCTGCGTTCTCTGAAGTCTATAGTAACTGGTGTCTTTCTCCTACCTCTCTTTGGAACGCCTTTGTTGCAGTTAAGGAGGGTTAAAACTAACATCACTCTATTCTACACAAGAATGACGTCAAGCTATTCAAATATTGTGTAGTCCTCCAGCGAATTTATACAGTTGTACACATCATTTCACGCTTCACCTTAGGCCAGACGCCTCGTAATATTGAACAAAACAACCACACAGTACATAAATGGAGGAAGCGCAAAATCCTTGTGTTAGAGCCTCCTCAAGGAGGTGGGTCTTGCTTATCCATGATGTTTGCAGACATTCAATTCTTTCACAGCGCATCTCCTAGCGAGAAAATCAGGCAGTGTCGAGAGACGCGAGACGCTGCAATGTGCGAGACGAGACCTAAACCCGCGAGACCTGCGATCGACTTGATCGAGGTGGCGGCTCTGAAGCGCAATCTCGGCGATGGACGGGCAGACGCAAGCTGCGCTTCAGGGAACTGATGCGCCGGGCCGGGCCACAGCGGCGCTCGATAAGCGAAAGGCGACGCTTTAGAACACGGGTTCTTAAAGGATGCTTTATTTCAATCAATCAAGCCTGATACATATCTTTGTACATTGGTTTTCAAATGCATCGTAACTAACACCAGGATGCAATGATGGCTACCCTCGGTCAAGCCGGTACCCAATTCCGACACCTGGGTAGAGTGGGGAATCGTGGCTAAGTTCTCCCTTTACCCAACGAGGAGAAATCGCGTAGGGCCGGGGTTCGAATTGCCGACATCTTCTCAAAAGGGTGCGTTTCTAACCTTGTTGAAGGTATTGAACCCCACAAGTCCCGTACCTAGCTGCATTCATCGTACTCTTCGTAGTTGGAAAAACCTCCCATCATCCTCCAGGAAGAGCCAATTCTCAAATACGATAGCTGTACAGGGGGTCCGAAAATAACACTTGCTCTTTGACCGACCAGTACTTGCGTGTTTTGTGTTGATGTGGGCGTTTATTGACATAAATACAAGTCTAATGAACTGAACAAAAGAAAAGATCATTGAATTCAAATAAATTAAATGTCATAAAAGAGTTTCTTGAACCTGAAACAAAAGATACACTAGTAATCATCCGCCAGATACAAGTCCAACGAGTTAAACGAAAGAAAAGAACATTAAATTCAAGAAAATTAAATGCCATGCAAAAAAGTTTGTTGGACCTGTTAAAAAAACAAAAAAATATGTCAGTAATCGTTTGTGAGAGGAAGAGTACATTTGTTTGAAAAATCCTACACATCTCCCTGCGGGGCGCTGCGTGTGGGTGTGGAGCGTCATAAGGCGCTCTGGTGATGACCAAGGAGTTGTCAGTGAGGGCCAAAATTTATGGCTTCATCTCAAAGACCAACAAGTTAGCACTCAACACACCAATATGAGAGATTGATTGATCAAAAGTTAGTTCCAGCCTCCCTTACCACAACAAAGATGTTCAAATAAAGGAATGATAAAGGCACCATTTATTGTGGAGTTTAGGGAAAGCGGAATCTATGCATAAAGGGCGTTTGCGCACAGGGTCCCACACAAATTTGGAAGCAAGACATCTACGCCCACGAGAGGACACGAGGTAAACGACCACGCAAATGTCTGTCGCGCTTTGAGGGTGGGAGTTGTCAAAAATATTGTGAATGAATTGTTTAATAAATCGCATCATGGCAAAAAAAATATGGGATTAGCTCTGTTTTAGAATGGCGGCGCAATGGCGGCACAGAAGCTACGAATAATCACTGAGCACAACGTTACAAGATACGTACAGGCAGCATGACGTTCACCACAGCTCTCATGGTGTTGAACTAGATGGCTGCACCACCGCCGGCATACTTGAACCACGACTACTTTTACAAACAACGCTATAGAATTATTGTTGTTTTAAGATGAAATTTACCTCAAGTTGCATTGCCAGCTGCACAAAACCTGATCAAGTCGTCCAGTAGAATTACAGCCAGCAAGATGAGCGAAAATCGAAGGCCGAAGCATGAGAAACCGACACCGCAGCAGGCATGGCAGTTGCAGCAGCTAATACAAGGCGTCCTGAACTCATTTAGGCGATTAAGCAAATTGATAAGACAACTGAGCAAATATAACACGGTAGCGGTGCACGCCAAGCTTCAGAACTGAGATGCTATGGACGGCGCCGGCGGGGGAGTGGACGGTAACTGCAGCAAAACAATGCTTCTGCAAGCGCTCTTGTTAAGGATAAGGCTTCAGCGCACATTGACTTACGTAAACAGGAAGATCTAAATAGATTAAGTGGAAGCGGTCGAGTTTTACAACCGTCATGCAACATGCATGGGGCGTTGATACCAGCGGTTGTCGGCGAGTAGCGGCTCTTAGTATCGCATCGCATGAGGCCGATATTGTGAAATGTTCACCCATATCTTTTCTATAAAAGGTATTAGATTTTCTTTCAAACTTCAGTTAAATACATAGTTTCCAGGACAGGCAATACTATCGTAGGGAAATCTTAGTCTGTCGTGCACGAGCACACAAATAAATGTAATTGATGTGCAGCGTAAACTTGATGTTATTTTCAATTTCAAGTAAAGAATCCTGATATACCTCAGCGCACTCGCTACAGCTCTCCTCAACATTTGTGCGGAACAATCTGCCTGCAAACAGAATATCAACCAACCGCTTCCATCTAACAACGCAGCCTGTAACTGAACCACGCAGCCAGCTGTTCATCATGCAAAAATGTTTTCTGCTGTCATCGTCGCATTTTTCGCCTTAAACAAGTCTGGACACCATCACTCTTCTTCCTCAAATTCCTCAGTCAGTCCATATCATCACCACCACATATACGAACGAAGTTCAATCTATTTCTATGACATTCCGTACTTCCCATTCCTCAATTCCAATTTCGCTCCTATTCATTCCCGGTGCCCACGTTTTACATCACGCGTCCATCCCCAGCCGCAGTGCCGTCTCCGACATTCAACGAACGACACAGAGAAGTGGATGTGACACAGAGTGTGTCGGAAAGAGAAGAGGTGAAGCGGAAAAGGAGAGATAAGGAACTAAAAAAGATGCGCTTTGCGCATATGATGCTAGTGTTGGAGGGTTTTTTGTAAGTAGTTCCGGCACCCGGAAGCCAAAGCCGGCTTTGGTTTCGGCACGCCGGATAAGCAGAGGAACATTCTCAGCCAACATCAAAACATTACTCAGAACTTCAGAGCGCCTACGCTTCGTCAGATTCGAGTTTCCATTGATGTTTACGGGGAAAGGAGCAGCAGAAATATGCCGTACATTGAAAATGAGTAACGTAGTACAACGAATGTATTTTACCTTGGTCTGAAAGTCACGGAGATAGATCACTTAGAATTTAATTACGTTAACTAAAAGAAAATGTTGAATTTACAACTGTAAGAAATAGTTTACACGAGTTCAGTGGTCGCAAAAGTGTAGGGGAGCATGCTGCCAGCTGCTCGGATAGCATTCGTGTCTAGCTTTACTCGAAACAGTCACGATAAAGAACAATTCCTACACTCGAAGTCTCCCTAATTCAACCTGAGACATCACTCCAGAAAAATAAGAGAAAAGAACAACCAAGAATATTTCATAGAATTTATAGACCACAAATGCTAGATCATTCTTCGAGCACAACCATTCAGCATCAATTTGCGTGTGAATAGCCATAAAATGTACGGCCTGAACGCTCCCGTAACAAGTTAAGTAAGAAGAAGTATTCATAAATCAGCTGTCTCGTGAGCGTTCCTAACACATAAACAAACAAACCTGAAATACAGGAAAGCGATTCATGCAGAGCGTGCGGCGGCGCTTCGAATAGTAACCAGGTTTCTGCCGAGTTGTATGCGTCAGATGCAGACTCGGAGCAGCGGTCGGACACCGTACATCAGAGGTTCTCTAACTTTTTTCAAGCACTACTTTTATTACACAAAAATAATCTGAGGACCCCCTCACGTGTGTTCTCCTCAGGAATATATGTATTTATAATATTATGTACATTGTACGCACTGTTTCATAATGCCATCAGTCATGGAAAGCTGTAAATAAATACCTCAACTACATCCACTGTTAAATTCGTATAATTTTGCGGACCCCACTTTGAGAACCCTCGCCGTACATGCACTGTGTGATCAGCCCCGAGTTACAGTACCTGCTGTCAGACGAATTGTACGCTGCAACCATCATTGACGGGGTGCGGAGGACATTGGGTCAGTTTCACAAAAAGTCAGTTTCAAACTGAATCCCTGAAATATTTCTATTGAAAGTCATCACGGCATATTGAGTGTTGAACAGTGAGTCGGTTTCAAATTAAAATCACCGAGAAATTTCTTTTGAAAGTCATCAGATATTCGCTGAGGTTAATTTCTACGAGTACGTACTGAATATGAGGAATGAGAAAATTAATGTGAATCCAATAGCGAGGAGAATACCGACATAGTGTACGCTTTAGCTCATATTAGAAATAGCCATTCGGAACTTAAATGCGTAGGGTTTTAGTTTAAATAATGTAATCAAGAAAGCCATCAGAAATAGAGTAAAAAATCATATATATACTATTTCATTGATTGATTGATAATAAGAAAGTTTTAGCCTCCCTTTACCACGACAGAGATGTTCAAAGAGAGGAAGGAATGGTGCACCATTTAATATGGAGTAAAGGGAATGCGAAATCTACGCACAAGGTGCATAAAAACATTAAGCAAAGAAAGAAGTTCATGAAACAAAATAAAAGTTTAAGGAGAAAGTAGTAGGTGCTGAAAAACATGACAACAGTGAACCGAAAAAAATGGTCCAAAACAAAACAAAAAATCAATTTATTCCAAAAAAATAGAAGGCCTACCTAACGTGTAGCTCGGGACCTCGCATTATTCCCCTAGGAATGCTACTACTATTTCATTAGAAAACGCTAATTTTCTCTTGAAAAACGCAACGAAAGTCCATCATGTGAGACAAAGCGTACATGGTAAACTTGAAGCGTCAGTCGCGAGTTGAGAACGGCGGGATGCGAACTGACACAAACAAACAACAAGAGCGGGAAAACAACCACATTGACAGGTTTTCATCAAGAGACTGGTCTTCACTGTCACAAAAGACTTCGCTGCCTAGCAAGTATAAAGAAACGCCTGTCTAGCCCAACCATCTGTGAGCGCCTCTCCAGCTCACCTGAGTCGTGTCGCCAGTCGGCGCGGGTACCCAACATTTGGGCGACCAATGAATGCATCAATGCTGGAGTCCAGTGACCTAAACTCATGTTCACGTGTGAACTACATGGCAGCGCGAGCCAACACCGAGAGTTTCAGGGGCGTCTCATTTTCATTAATTCACATGGAAACTCCATCAATCGCCTCCGGAAAATTAACAACAAGATCCTCTGTGTTTTTAATTTGAGACCCATTTCTCTAGCGCATGAGCAACATAGCCGTGAATTTAATAAAGCAGAATACAATTTTTCATACAAACGAAATACAATTAAAAGATTAGATTATAGGTTAGTTTAAGCCTCCCTAACTGCTACAAAAAAATAGCGTATCGAAGAGAGGAAGGAGGAAGGCACCATTTAGTATGGAGATAAGGGAATGCGGAATCAGTGCAAAAGGGGCATAGAAACGGTAAATTGAGAAAGAAGTTCATGAAACAAGATCAAAGTTGAAGAAGAAATTAGTAGGTGCCTAAAAACAGGAAAGCAGTGAACCGAAAAAAGATGGTCCTTAACATAGCAAAAGCATTTAATTTCAGCAAAAAAAGGCATACTTAACTCTCAGCTCGGGATGGTCCGTAACAAAACAAAAACTTACTGTATTAAAAAGAAGGCTTACCAAACTTTCAGTTTGGGAACTAACAGTTTCCCCTAAGAGCGTTGTTTCCAAAGATCTAACAGTTGCATCCCCCCGAGGGGATGCCACACAAAGATGATATCGAATAGAGGGTCCCATGCTCGCGAAAATCATGCCTGAATATTGTTCAACTGAGCGCTGGATCCGAGCGGACGACATAAGCCCTAATCAGGCGCACTGCTGCCCACAGCTCTGCAGTGCTGCAGAGACGAGATCTTATTTTTGCCTGCAGAACGCATCGTTCTGTGCACAGCGTAGAGAACGATGCGTTCTACAGGCAAAAGTGAGCTCTCGTCTCTCGGCCACGCCTCAACTTCGCCTTCGACGAGAAGAGAAGACACGCAAGCAGTAAACAATGACGTTTATGGTTCACACGCCTACCCTCTCTGCTGGTGTCACTGAGCTCGGCACTGTTACAGCTGTCAGGGACACAAGCGCAGACACCAATGCGTACGCCATGTTTACTCTCACACGGGTACATTAACATCGATCCCTGATTGTTGACCTTGACAATTGAAACTTGTCTATTGTGCTAAATGGGTCGGGTGGATACTGTGGAAAGAAGAGCGAGTTGAATTTCTCCTTTGCTTCTAAAATTACTATTATTCAACGTGGGTTGCAAGACAGAAAATTCAGTGTCTTGTACACAGTAGCCGTGGAACCTTTGTGCCGAGGCCGTGAAGAGAATCAAAGATTTCATTCGGATAAACAAAACAAAATTTTTCACAAGGCTTAGATCAACTTGAAAAAAATACATCAAAGTGAATTTCAACAGTCCCAATTCTTGAAGGCAAAACGTTTTTGGGTTTGTTTAGTAGTAAATATTAGCGACTTCTCTTCTTACTTATACGTTCAATCAAATTTTTTCGTTAATTTAATTATTCTTATTTTTAAATTAATAAGATTTACTTTCATTTCGTACATAATTATCCCTCCCCCATAAAAAAAGAAGCGATTAGTAATGGTCAGAAGTTGGCCAAAATTAAGGAGACCCTCTCGAAGCTGACGATAATGTTGGAGAGAGCTAATGTTTCGTTATCATATACATTCATTACGCAAGTCGGTTGTGCTGAAAGAGACGAGCGTTATGCGGACATGAGAGCTGCGACACCAGCAATACTCTGACACACAGAAAGACAGACAACATTAACATTTGGTGGTTCACTCTCGCACTGAACATAACGGAAACTCGTCTGACGTCACGGCTACCATTTGAATGTGCAGACATGTCGTCATCGTCTTAGAGGAGGAGAACAATAATGCTCTACAACTAAGACGATGACGACATGCCTGCACGTCATCATCGTCTAGAGGAGTACAACAATACTCAACAACTATGGCCGCGCATCACTCAAAAGGGTTCACCACCGAAAGAGAGCCACGAAGAACACGGCGCCCACGAGAATTAACACCGACTGGCTTGTCCACGCCGGACGGGCGAGAACGCTCCTGTGACAGGTTGGGTGTAGAGTGTCGTTGCACGTTTTCCTTATTGTTTTTTGGTTATTTCTGTGTATGTTGATAACATTCTTTGGAGGAATGCCAAATTTTCGAATCCGAAATTCAGATTCCCTCATTAATGCAAATTAACGAGGGCCTAGCGTCTCGTGACATCCTAGACGTCACACACAAGCCTACTCTGCTAAGCAGTGTGGTGACTTGACTGGCATTTCGGCACTCAAGTTTAAGTTTTTTCCAAAAATGATTTTATGAAAAAGAGATCTCCGCGTCTAGCAGCCCTTCAAGTATGCCACGATGTGTTTCAGGGAAGAACGGTGAATTCAAGACAAATCGTGGGATAAATCGACGCCGCTATCAATTGCTGTAGACACAAATGTTGATTGTACTTAGCACACATTCGACAGATTTTTTGCTATAGGAGTAAAGCAGAAAGCAGAAGTTTTCATGTCTTTTGGAAAAATATTACCATCTTTCAGATGAAGCAATTATTTGAAAAGTTTATTTATCGCTATATCAAGTAGCAGTTCATACTAAAAAACCAGTTAATTCAATGACACGGTTATCAGTTTGCACACTCGCTTTCACTTGTTCCACCACCACGCAGACAAGCCGTGCCTCTGCACACACACTGGCCCATAAATTTGTCTCGTATTACAATAAGCTACAAAGGCACAGTTTACTTTCACACACATGGCCTTGCCCGGAACATAAGCAAACGACATACAACTCCCGTTATACTCACACAGTCAATGCAACTGAAGGAGAACCTCGTTGACAATCAAAGCGTTCACAGACATTACAATTACGAGAACTTATGTGAGCTGTCCCGCTACAGCACATGGTAGGAAGGGACTCTGACATAGCGAACTGAAAATTTATTTCGCACGTACAATTCTAGGGCAACATTCAACGCAAACGACATAGCTCCAACAAGGGAATCATTAGGACTGCTACTTCTTGCTAACACCAACACTTCCAACAGCATTAGTTCGATAATTCATCAGTATAAAAGTTTAGCTTGCAAAGAGTGCGTCGTAATTTCTTCTTCTGTCACGGCTAGCTGATGGTGGCGATTACCGCCAATGTGGCACTGTGTTTATTGAATGCAACTGGAGTTGGCCTCCAGTCCACTTCAGTGGAGCGTAGCTCTCAAATTGGAGATGCTTCCAAGTGACGAGTTTGATTCAAAGCTGCTACTCGACTTTCTGCATGATAGTCAGATTGCCAATGAAACTTGAAATGCCCCATGTCCTGGAAGCTCAAATATCAGGCACTAATACCTTTAACTAGTGAGGAGTCTGAACACCATCTAAGCAGCTAAGTAACTAACTAAGCAACTAAGTATTGGAGCAATGTTGCAGACGTCACGAGACTGAACGTGGCAAAGCTAGCAGCGCTGCAGACATGGTAGACGAAATGAGGTAGCGTCAAACCAGTCTTCTATTAAATCGAGTGTAGTCCATACTAGCGCTGCAGCCCGGTTCACAGAGATACAAGCGAGATGGAGGCGGTGTGGCCAGCTGGTGGCAAGCGTTACGTGTCTACAAGGTCAGAACATGACCAAATACACAACGTGAATATCAGTAGGGAAGCAATATAAATAAATTAGGAGAGCACAATGAGGCGAACCAATCAGTTATAGACACACTCAATCCATGGATCGTTTGACAAAGTTACATGAAAATAAGAATAAAAAGGGTAGAGGGCAGCCACTTTGTAGCGTTCAGATTGTTAAAAATTATTAAAATTCAGTTTCTAGAGTTTTAAATCTTTGATTGAAAGAAAGAAACTACAATTCATAGTCGCCGATTTGCGTAGCCACCGGTCTAGCTTCATCATCAACACATGTCACACTGTGCTTGTGGCCTCATAGCCAATAAGAACTGTTACGATACCCTTTCGTAGCCAATAAGAATTGTTACGATACCCTTTCGTAGCCAAGAACAACTTTTACGATACCCTTTCGTAGCCAATAAGACCTATCATGACAACCCCACATCTAATGAGAGCAGTCCTGACACCAAAACAGTGAATAGATTAAATTAGGTATTAGTTGAAGCCTCCCCAACTGCTAAAAAAAAAGGCGTTCCGTAGAGTGGAAGGAGGAAGGTACCATTTAGTATGGAGATAAGAGAACGCGGAATTTATGCAAAAGGGGAATAGAAACAGTAAGTTGAGAAAGAAGTTTTTGAAAATAAATAAAAGGTGAAGAAGGAAGTAGCAGGTGCTGAAAAACAGGACAACAGTGAACCGAAATAAGGTGGGTCTTAACATAAAAACATGTTATTTCAACAAAAAGTCCTACTTAATTCTCAGCTCGGGCCAAAACTGCGAATAAGAGCAGTAATAAGAGCAGTAACTCCAGACGCCGAGATGTGGTGGCCACAGCACCTCGTATTCAGCAGGACGGCCCATACGGGCTCGGGGCAGCCCCGATGCGATCGCCCAAATTGGGCAACTTTGAAGAACGAGTGCCCTCCAAACTTCGCGGTAACTCTTTGACAATCCCGAATAGTGGCTGTAAATGAAAGTTTCTCAAATAAGAGGCTGGCAGATCTGCACGTCGCCGAAGGGAGTGCTGACAATAGGTATAAGAAGACCGTGACGAATGAGAAGAATGCAATTTGACATTTCTACACTCTGCACATACTGTGACAAGTGAATGGTACGATTTAGAATAGAAAAGTTTGGTAAAAAACTCTCCACTGAATTCGACCCATCAATAAACTCAAAAAGGGGTAAATAAATGGAAGAGAACTGCAGCAGCTCATATTTTGCAGCTTGTCGTGCAGGCAGCCTTGTATAACCTGTGCGCTGCCAAGGCTGGCTCGTTATGAGCCGCTAGATGACGGACGAAACTAAACAGCTACACAAATTTCGCATCTACTATGCCGGTACACGACGAGTTTACACCGTAGCAACAACGCAGGATCTACCTCGCCCGATCAACACAAAAGATACTTCGCTGGCACAATACAAGATGCACAACGCAGATTTGATTGGATGTTCTGATAAAGATTGAAGTTTAGCTTTTTGCACAATCTCGAAATAAATAAAAAAGCAAGGGCAGTAACTCTCGAGTTCACCATTATATTTTAATCAATCAAGAAAATTTAATTTTTCAGATGCTGAAGATGGCCTTAGAGGTCGAAACGTTCGATTAAATTATTTATTAAAATCCAATCTATTTATTAAAATCCAATCTCTTATTTGATTAAAATCCAATCGTTAACTTGAGAGTTACTGTCCTTGCTTTTTCATTTATTTTGAGATTAGTTGTTAGTTCAAGACTCTCATATTCAACCAAAGCATTCCAGAAAAGGGAGGAGGAAGACAATTTAGTATGAACATGAGGGAACGCAGAATCTATGCACAAGGGGCATAGAAAAAGTAAGTTGAAACATAAGTTCATGCAAGAAGATTAATGTTGAAGAAAGTCGTAAGTGCTGAACAACAGGACAGCAGTGAACCTACAAAACTGCTCCTTGACATAACAAAAACGTTTTATTTCAACAAAAAGAAGGCCTACGTACCTCTCAGCTCGGGACCTCACATTTTTCCCTGGGAGTGCTAATTCCCTGTACAGCGCAAATGCAACGTAAAGTGTAAACAAGTACTGGTAAATATAGCAGAATTTGAATCTGTTTGCTATAATTCTAATCCACAGAGTGTATGATGGGCATTTCTTATAGGCAGGAAAAAATGTTATACTGTATTTTAGATAAAATACAGTAGGGGAGGAGTGAGCATGCAAGATCTGCTCACTGCTCCCGATAGTTCCATAGCCATCATTCGTTTACGGTATCTTCTCAATGTTCGCAGGGAGCAAGCAATCGCTGTGTTTCACACAATTTATTTCTCGTCCGATAAATATGCAACGCTCGGATGGAGGATTGCGTCTGGCCAAAGACATTTCCTTACCATGCCACGAAAAGAATTAATAATCACCGTCTCGAGAGAGATTATTGTTGTCGTTCAACGATCCAGCATTTGTGCAATTCTACGATTCTTCCGACGGTCAACTACGACTAACCAAGCCCTCATCCCATCTACCCTGCGGGAGCTAGACTTCACAAGGAGTCTCCAATTACCATTTTCATTCGGAGAATATGTTTCTATGTCTTTAATTTCAAACTCGTAGGATCACATTCGTTTTATTCAGATTGAATGTAGGATTCAGTTTCCTCATGACTAATTAAGATTGTGGGCCTTTAACGCATGTGAACTGTCAATCACTGTCGTAACGAATTTGTTCCTAAGCATAAAAACGCGTTCCTCGAGAGTTAAAAACTTCTAAGCCGACGAAACTGGTGCGAGAGGCTGATTAAGCGAGGCCACATATAGCGGTGTTTTTTGCTTTGGATTCATCATACATATAGCGGTGTTCTTTACTTGGCGCTGGAGATGAACCTGCTTTATTTTGAAGTGACTTACAAAATTGTAAACAAGTATGATTGATCATGAAAGATCCAAAGATCCATCTTGCCTCGATTATACTCCAATTCAAATACGATCAGCCTTCCCGCACACGCAAAGCCAAACCAAGCCCAAACGGACTCGTAAGACAAGTCCTCATTATTACTATCATGTCTAATCTGCTTCTCTCTCTACGGCTTTGTAACATGTACTGTAGTTGTCAGCATTCATCAGTTTCAATCGTGAAATAAGTGCTCTTTCATGTTTTATTTCCTTTTGAGAGTTGGGAGGAGCGAGAGTGAAGAGTGCAGAAGATGAGAAGAAATCTATACATGATACTGAACATGCATCTTTAAATGATAGCCTTGAGAATACGGCTTTACTGATGCCACCAACATTCGCTTACGGGAGATAATTATTTGATCACCATGACCGAAATTAATCATTCAAACATATTTAATGAGTGAATTATATAATGTTATCAACATAGTTTGTCTCATATGAGGCTGGTGGCAGCGGAGACCAAATATCTTATTGAAATAATTCCTACAAGAACAATTTTGATTAGGAAAATGTGAACACACGATACGATGCGGAGGAAAAATAATCACCTACCAGGTCCATGACACAACAATCGAGTAACGCAGACATTGTCAAGTCCCACGAGATCAAACCGGGGCTTTCAAGACCTAATTCCGATGAAAGAAAGCATCCTGTCGAGGATCTGTTAAAGAGAATAGGTCAGCGTCTGGCTCGGAGCGGCGAAACAAATATTTCTTCCAATGAGAACCCTCGGAAAAAGAGAATTTATGGCGTTTTCAGGCGCGAGCAACCTTTTGTTGAGCTCAATCGCGAACTAAAAGATTCCTTCGAATCTAATTAACGCGTTTCGGAACGAGAATTGCGCATGCGAGGCATAACGGACGCGTTGTTGGCCATAACTGACCACAAACTGCGGCTATTGGCGCCTCATACTTCGAGCGGAGGTCACATCGCTCACCTCTAAGCCAGCATGCAAGATTTGCCCGCATGAAACAATACTCCGTAATGCCCCTGCGAAGACAAGAAACCTCTTTCTGAACAGTCTCCGAATACGCAACTCGAGAGCATCTCGCCAGCTTATTGCCAATACCTGAACTGCTAATGCGATATATAGGGTTTTTAAAGGCCGAGATATTTCAATCCAGTTTCGCGCTTATCAGTAAATAAGTCGATATTGCCGAAAGATGATAGTCCTCAGGACAAAAAATAGTGTGTGCAAATCATGTAACTTGACGATCCTCTAAAATTTCGAGTCTTACTTTCGCTCATATTGTTCATTGTCGCAATCCATCTGAGGTATTAAATTAGATTCATAAAAGCACCTCAACATGATTATCTGCAACATGTCAGCAGGTCAAGCAAACTATACACACCCTTGTTCCAATAGGCTTTTTTTATGAACTCTCTTTCGCTCAAGTTCGAACACTGGCAGAACTAGAGCTCAATCTCAAAATTTTCACACTAAATTTCAAGAGCTCCACATTTCTCGCATCTTGGATCAGGTTTGAGTTTCAATCCGAGTCAATTTCTCTTAATGCTACGGACACAAGAGCCCTCGCGCCAGTCCAGCGACTCGACGATGCTGCTACGATGCGGCGCATTATGTCACCTGCACACAACGGTGATGGCAGGCCGTGATGATCTATCGCAGATCCCAGTTAATGACGCTAAATTCAAGCCAGAGACAAGTGGTGGCCAAAATAGCCGGAACGTCTCGTGACATAGTTGCGTACTCGGAAAATTGTACTGAACTATCAGAATTTTTCCTGTTTTGATGCTCGTTGATGTAATACCAGCATGGCATTCCATGCTTTCGTCGAAACTACTTTTTTACATGTGTTATAAAAATTCAGTAAAACTCACAAACATGAGCAATCTACGAGCATTTCAGGAGGTAAAATTGGCGGGGGTGTGATGGCCAAGACGAAAAGAGGCATCAAATGCACGGTCTCATACGTGGTGACGGCGTGCAATTGAAAATTTCATATCGTAAATTTAATTTCAAGGGAAATAAGATGATCAAAAAGTTCAATAAACAAAGCAAGAAGAGCAATACCCTCGCTGGGCCAGCACAACTCGTAAATGTTATGATTAATAGTGCAATGCCCGTGAATTGCAATTCTACTGTCTAACCAATCTAACTAATTGATGTGTTATATATGGGTAATTTGAATTCTGTCAATCAGCAAATTTTAAATTTTATTAACGACTATTTAAACGCCGTTCATCGGTCAATTTAGCTCTAGCTTCTCGTTGGCGAACAGCATTGATTCGTCTTACCATTTTGCGTAGTTCATTCGATAGTCTGCGGCGTCTTTCTTGCTGTTGAAATCTTGCTACTTCTCTCTTACGGTAGGGCATGTTTCTATCCATGGTGGCCTCTTTTGCCGGAATTTTATACTGAAATGTCGTCTATTATCTCATCGAAGCTTTTCAAGAAAATCACAATTTCAGAAACAATAACTCAAGATCCAAAATTTTGGGCCTTATACAAATCAATATACAAAACCTTATACCTTATACAAAACAATAACTCAAAATCTTGGGCCTTATGTACTAAATGGTAGCCAGGTTACTGGTCAAACGAATTTAAAACATTTCTTTTTGCATTATCAATTAAAAATATCAAAGCAACATGATGAATTTCAACAGAGAAAGCTCCAAAGAAAATTTCTATTTGTAAAAAAAGTCGATTCCGTGTGCTGGATACCATAATGCAAGTGAAAGGGAATTGAATCGCCACAGAAAAAAATTCAATAGAATAACTTCTTGTATTTCTTAAGCTTTATCCTTGTTGCTATCAAAGCTATCGATTAGAAGAGGGAGTTACACAGACGGTGCTCTTATTACTACTAGTGCACACGTGCTGGTCGGCATTAATCTGAAGAATTTCATCCCTTCTTTCTTGAGTTAATTTCGCTTGTGCAAGTCGATGCTGTTCGGCATTAGTCTGAAGAATTTCACGTCTTCTTTCTTCGTTTGAATTCTCTCGTGCCACTCAATGACGAAGAATTTCTTCTTTCATGTGTTAAGCTCTTTTTAGCTACTCGGTGTTGCTCTGCATTATTTCGTAGAATTTCCAAACGCCGGTCAAGGGTCAATTTAGCTCTAGCTTTTCGTTGGCGAGCAACATTGCTTCGTCTTGCCATTTCGCGTCGTTCATCCGATGGTCTTCGATGTCTTTCTTGCTGTCGGAGTCTTGCTACTTCTCTCTTGCGGTTGGACACATTTCTATCTTTGTAGGCCTCTTTCGCCGGAATTTTATTCGGAAATGTCGTCTATTATCTCTTCAAAGCTCATCAAGAAAATCACAATTTCGAAAACAGTAACTCAAGTTCCAAAATCTTGGGTCTTATACCCAGTGGTAGCCAGGTTACTGGTCGAACGAATTTAAAACATTTCATTTTGCATTATCAATTAAAAATATCAAAGCGACATGATGAATTTCAACAGAGCTTCATAGAATATTTCTATTCTAAAGATAAGCCGATTGCGTATTGTGGATACCATAATCAAGAGGAGGTCACACGGAAGGAGGGACGGACGCGGCAACTTTCATAATAGTGAGAAGTATGGTAAGACATTTAACACTAAATAAAGAAATAGTATTGAGAGATAACAAGTCCATGATATTAAATGGAGCATAGAAAAGCGCGTCAAGTATTCATGCATAGCACGAATTCACAGCACATAAATTTAATTACAGAAATGCCAAAGTGCTGCTGAGACAAGAAGCAGAGCAGAGGTACGGACGAGACTTGAGCACGCCACAAACGCGGCGTGTCCTCACATGTGTCCTAATGTTAATTACGAGACGTGCTCATATGGAGGCCGTTTATGGGCGGTAATGACGGGTACTGCGGTCGCTGGGTTGTGACGGACCGGCCGCCGACCGTCACCCGGGCATGGGGCGCTCGTCTCTCGTCATCACGACGGGTTCGTCTCTCGTCATCACGACGGGTTCGTCTCTCGTCATCACGACGGCTTCGTCTCTCGTCATCACGACGGTTTCGTCTTTCGTCATCACGACGGGTTCGTTTCTCGTCATCACGACGGATCTCGTCGCAGTGTGATGGAACGAGTATTGATGGAGAGTGATGATGGCGCGTGATGTTTTCTGGCTGGCATCACCCGGTGTCGTAGGAGCTGACAATAGTTACTTCACATGGCTGTACGAACACAAGCTTTACAACCGAGTATTCTACCGTGAGGAGAATCCCGTGCATGAAGCTTCTAGATGTAAGAAAGTTTATCTGGCCCGGCTAAGCCTAAACTACCGGAAGCTACAGTAAGTCCAACTCGTTAGTAATGAGCATGTGTTGTGGCAACCCTCGATTACCTACACGCAAATATGCATGAGTATACCCACATTACGAAGAGTACGTCTAGTCCACGTGTCTTTTCATTCTGCCTTAAGGAGATGCGCAGCGTTGACCCGTAAAAGATATGACCTGGGCAAACATCAAAGCAGCAGTACAATATGTTCTTCATTTCTCGAGAGGATTCCCCACACCTTGAATGTTTAGTACGAAAAACATCAGCGTCCCAGCTCGCATTCAGCACAAGAACGCCGATTTTGCCGCTATTCCTTAGGCCATTAAATCTTATCACCATACCCACATCGGCACACGCCTCTTCTCTTGACTCTGGAGCGCGCCGGGGTGCTACGGTACTTCGTAAAGTTATGCTATAAAACCTATACCATGAAAGCTATACTATAAAAGTCATACGATTAAAGTTATATTAATACTTCGAAAAGTTATGCAATATATTATTCCACTACATGCTTTGATCGTTCAGAATGTTATTCAATTTACGGATATTTAGCGTAGGATTAACTTTATTTAATCATAATTATTGGCATTTCTGTGAGCTAATTAGCATATTTAGCTGCTCCTTGGCTTGGGTTACGGCATTCACTCACTTTAAGGGACCCTCACCAGCTCGGGTGACGATCCCATGTTCTTTTCAATGTGGATTTACCTTAGTGAAACTGAGCATGTTCGGCTCAAGCACTAGTGTGCTGTGTAATTCTTCATCAAGGTGTCAAAGATGAGAAGACCAAACTCGATCTGACGGCGCCTGATTACGTTACTCCCAGAGATGTATTTAGCCTCGTCCTCTACGCATCACTGACGCCAGTTCTACTTCAGTAAGCGAGATACGTATCGCCAATTCTCTAATTATACTCTTCTCTCAACAGCTTCGTGAAATATTATCGTGCTCCATCGTTCGTCAATTTAAATAGTGAGATGGGTATTGTTTTGGGTTTTTAAGTCCCTTTGTAAGTCAGAAAGGGACAGTGATGAGAGGTGAAATAAGCATGGAAGACAATAATCATGAAATACATATTATTGACACTGAACATGCACGATCAAATTATTGCCCGAGAAATACGACCATATTGCTGTATTCCGCACGCTGCCAAAATGAATGAATTGATCATGTCTCTCTTTAAATTAATTACGTCATTGTATCGACGTGATTCGTCTCGGTTTGCGACAGTTAGCAGCTTTTACTGATCTCATTAGTAATCAAAAAAGAACGTAATTCGAGTCTAGGAAAAAGAGATGTGTAACATCTGATGCCGCATCGGTGGGATAAAAATGATCTCAAAGTGAACATGACGGCCGCGGCGGTGGAATAGACGCAACCAGAACAAGTAATTTTAACACCGCACTTCAAGTGATGGAACATGGGCCACATCAGTGCCTTCCTTGAACTTGAAATTGAGGGCCGACAGTGTCGGGGCCTTTGTAACGGCCTACAATTCCCTCCTCAATACTCACACAAAAAAAAAGGGTTCAGCACCTGTGTACCAGACTTGTCCACTAAACTACTCAGGATCCACCAATCCTTGTCACAAACTATCATTAGACGCGGCATCACTGGGATAACCAGTACGTCAAGACACCATCTCCATGCATGGTGGGTCATAACAGCCCACTCTACATGACTGGCTCATTCCAGTCACTGTCTTTTACTCCAGGCACGTACAAGGAAAACTTTCATAGCTTCAATGACACTCAAATTACACTCATGATCTAATTCAACAATACAGCGCACACCACAATCATCTTCAGCACATCTGGCATACCACTCATTCTCTCCATACGTTGGCTTCAACACGAAAATAAGAGATGTCTCTTTATAGTTCACTTAATGCGATCATTCTCAAGAGCTCACAGCGTTTGTAAATTTCATGCGTAAAATAATGCGTGCATGTGCACCGCGAACACTTCTCTCAGAACCTGCAGATTTCATTCGTAGGTGCTACTATAGCGTGAGGTCTACTGCCATATATCGCCTACCCAGGTACAGTTTGAGATGTGCAAATTAAGTGTTAATCTTAATTAAATGTATGGAAATGTGTAATGTCCATTAGCAACCAAACCTCACGCTACAGTGCTAGCTAGAGGAAGATCTCACGCTATGGTGTGGTAGACCTCGCGCTATAGTGCTAGCTAGAGGTAGACCTCATGCTATAGTGTGGCAGATCTCACGCTATAGAAGCACCCATTCATATCTAGGACCATGTGAACACACTCACAGAACGAGCACATTTCCCACCACACCACACTCATGTTGCCGAGCACTCCCCTCACCCTCACTCCCTCCCCTCGGCAGACGAGGGCAACAGTCCGGCATGACAGTTATGAGGGACGCTGTTCTTTATTCGCACTCGAGTTACGATCCGCTACAATTATACGCGGCTGCTCTTACAACTCCTACACCCTCGCGCTGCCCAGCAACACTAAATACCGGAAATGTGTCACTCGCATCAGAGGCGAGGGTTAATATCCGAGCTGAGGAGCGTGTAGGGCGATGGGAAACACGGTTTGGGATGCAACTGAGAGGAATGCACTGAAGGACACATGTCGTTTATTTCGTGATCGATGCAATGCTTAACTTGAAGCGCACTAGAAGTGAGTCCACTGAAGATTAGATTATTAGTTAGTTTAAGCCTCCCTCTCCGCAACAAAGGCGATCCAAAGAGAGGAAGGAAGAAGGTACCATTAAGTATGGAGTTAAGGGAACGTGGAATCTATGCAGAAAGGGCATAGAAACAGTAAGAAGAGAAAGAAGTCCATGAAACAAGATCAAAGTTGAAGAAAAAAGTGGTAGGTGCTGAAAAAACAGGACAGCAGTGAACTGAAAAAAGAGGGTCCTTAACATAACAAAACACATTTTATTTCAACAAAAAGAAGGCCTACCTAACTCGCAGCTCGGGCTCTCACATTGTCCCCCTGGGAGAGCTAATTCCTATAGAGACAATATTTGTATCCCCCTGAGGGGGTGAGTCCACTGAATCCCTTTCAGTAAATTGTTTTGAAAACGAAAAAAAATTAGCAGATTAATCAGGAATGAATTATCTACAGGATGTAAATCAGAGGCACGCAGATGCATGACGAGTTCGACAAAGATGGAAAAAAGTGAAGTACAAAAAATGTACCCGAGTTTTCACAACACTGAAACGATGAATTTCTGAGTGTGAGATTGCAAAACACTGAATAGATCAGTTTCTGAGCGGAACAGGTGAGTAGAAGTTCTAACTATCCATTGAAATGAAATGAATCATCCATTGAAGTGACCAACTGCGGTGGCGGACAAGCGCCCGACCTCCGGCCGCGGCTGCTGTTGCTGCTCGATATGTGCAGACATCAATGAAGCTCACGGCGACAATTCCTGAAATTAGGCACAAAAGCCTAGGTTCAGACACGACTAATGGACTCCAGCAGACAGCAACCCGAGACTCGCGAGTTTTCTTTGCATTCCAACGCGGCGTCTGAGAACCTCCTCCTCCCACGCCACCGCTGCCGAGATCCACTTTTTCTTTCCCTGGCACTTTTTGGCAGCACAAACATGACGATAGTCTCTGCTCGGTATGAGTTCGGCAAATTTAGAACGCAGTTAAATTTAATTACCTCCTGATACGTTGTCTTCATTAACGATAACGTCAAACATTGAAAATTGATGGGCAATATGCCGGTCGTTGCAGTGGAGGGCACCACATTAAGACATATACATACGTGCAACACAGACACACACGCACGCACTGCATACCTGCGCGCTTTTACCACATCGCTGCATGTACCAATATCCTTGTGACTAATGTCTTTTCTAAATATGCGCTCGTATCCGTGAATCGGGTTGTACGCCATCAGCCAATGGCCCGCGTCTGTACGTTTTTACCACATCGCTGCATGTACGAATATCTACGCTTGTGCTATATATATTTTCCAAATATACGCTCCTTGCTGCGAATCGGGCTGTTAACCATCAGCCAATGACCCGCGTCTTTGCTTCCTTCAGGGAAGTGTGCGTGCTGCTGCTCCATTGATTACTCGTACGGAATTCCCAGAAACAAACGCTCCAATGTTTGCCAGCAGCTAATGACATTAAACAAATCAAATGTGAAGTTAACTTCAACGGATGGGAAAATGACTTCAAGAACACTACAGAAATAACAGACCAGTCAACAAAATAATTCTAGAGGTGTTTATTCGACCAAATTTCTAATGGCATAAAAGTGGTATCGAGGTACTTCATGGAATTACAGCAATCGCAGGTGAAATATTTGCGCCAAGAACACATAAATACTTTTTCAGACCACTTGCAAATCTCGGCCACGCTTCTTATTTGAATGAGAAAGGAATCCGAAACACCTGAGCGAGAAAAGAAAATGCCTCTACGTTATGGCTGATGAGTGATGTCTCTTAAAGCACCTGCTCATACATTTGATAACTATAGTCGAATTACTCAAGCATGCACTGAACACAAGTGGAGCTAATGAATTCTGCTTCTTCAACACAGTTTTAAATTGCACCCAAGATGTAGGGGGTCGTATCTCTTACGCAGCGTGGGTAGCGTTGCCACCACAAGACAGAAAAGACAGAACAGATGCAAATCGCACCAGCGCAGCAGGAGTAAACTCACTCCACTCGTTAATGAAGTCTCCAACGGCGACGGAAAACTGCAGCTTTATGGAGCACTTGAACGGTCATAAATTAGTTCCCGTGGGCAGCCACGGCGCGATTTTTGGCCGCATGAGCTCGTGCGCAAGACCGGCCGCTTCGGCTACCGGGGAGTTGCGGTACTAATGTTCTAGAAAAGGTTAATTCAGAAATTAAGCTTTCGGTAGTTTTTGAATGACGTGCGATATGTTATGACTATGAAGAACGTGAATTAGGTCGCATGCACGTATTATAAACAACCGGTAAGTAGGTGAAGTTCGTGTATTTTGCAGGTTAAACGGCTATTTCTCGTGTTTCTTCACGTACGTATATTTTTCTTGGAAAATTTGTTGGAATACAGCTCAGAACGTTGAGACAAACGTTGCTTTCAGTATTGAAGTCAAGACATGGTCATCTCGTCGAACTGAATATAAACGTAAAAAATTATAGCATTAGACTCAAAAAGCATTCAAAAGCCATTCCTACGTAATCGATCCAAAGCAGCACCACTCAGCAGCACGATCAATAAGCACATATACGTCGAAATTTATTTTTCCCTTCTGTAGACATTTAGGATAAAATTTTGACTTTGAAACGAGAACTCTATTAAATTTCGCGATTTAATTGAATATGAATAACTTTAGCGCCAAGTAGTGGAAGACAAAAGGAAGTCAAAGAGTTACACTGAATTTTACTCCGAAGTAAAGGCCACTCGGGTCCTCCCCCCAGTCCGAGTCACCTTCCAACTAGCGAACGCTTCCAGGCCTAAAAGAAAGCAAATTATACAGAGTTACACAGATAGCGTATATTTTATTATTTAAATTGACATTAAAATAAAGATCTAAATTAGGGATATATCATATCAATACTATAAAATAGCAGTAGGAAGCCATTTATTTGATGGTTCTCACCCGGGGGACCAGGACTTAGGGTTTTTTAGTTGATTAAGCACTAGTGCTCGCGGAAATGCTCTCCCAATCTGGCCCATCATTATGATGGTCTTCGGCTCCCCTACGTCCACGTGTTTCTTCAGACCACCAGCCAGCTGATGTTAGATTAATGTTAGTTTAAGCCTCCCTAAACTCTAAAAAAAAAGCGTTCCGAAGAGAGGAAGGAGGATTAGATTAGATGTTAGTTTACGCCTCCCTAAACGCTAAAAAAAAAAGCAACGAAAAAAATTTTATTTCAACAAAAAAGAAGGCCCGCCTATCTCTCGGCTTGGGCCCTCACACATTTCCTTTGAGAGCGCTAATTCCCGTAGCTACATTATTGGTGTGTCCCCCTGAGGGGAAATTTCTACAGGTACAATAGTTGTATCCCCCTGAGGGGTAATTCCCCAAATACACAAGATGAATGAAAGAAAGAAGAAAAACCGTTTATTTTCAATAAAGTTGCCACATGAGTAGTTGTGTCCCGCTGAGGGGAGCGGCTAACTGCACCAGTGTGGATTCTCTCACAAGCGCTCGACGTTGCATGCACCAGCCTAATGCATTCAAATCAAAGCACAAACTGAAACAAGCACAGCGCACCAACCTGGGCCCAAGTGTTACCGCTCGTGCGTCTTCAGACGTCACCTAATTACTGTATGAGCGCACGGTCCCAGCGGTCCGATCACTGCAAATAGGTCCGGGTGAAAAAAAAATCTGACGCTCCGACTTGCTATGGGCTGAGGTCAGCTGCGGTCATGCTTTATTTAATCGAATTCAAAGATCTTAAGATGCTGATAAGTGACTACAACAAATTTCCAAATCTTACGAGACCATTATATTTTTGTACAACTTACTGCAGGTAGGCTGCTTTTCTATGCGAGAAACCTTCCCTAACTTGAATATTACTCGCATGAATTCGCGTACAATGAGCGTCGCTGTTCTAAATTCACGTTAGAGAATTAGAACTTCACGAATATGAACGCAACAACAAAGAGCGCACATGCTCTTGCGAGTGTAGAAACGAAGCATTAGTGCACGGCGCACTCACTCAGTCATCCAGTGTTTCCAATCAACGGAGGAAAGCTTGTTTCTTTTATGCATGCGTGTAGCATCTCCGCATCTATTTTGAATTACGTGAAATACAGACTATGGTCCTACACAGATGGGTGACACAGCAGCAATTACAATTTTTGCAATGTGCGATGCTAAAACACGAGCTGTCGGTAAACCGGCCTACATTTGCTCGCCGCGTTTTGTACTTTGGCAGGGCGTAAAGAAGCTTCTGTAATTGAACGTTGGCATTGAGTAGCTGAAATTCACATGGATAACTTAAACCAACAATTTGAAGCGGAGAAGAAAACTAACTCTCCACCTTCCAAACTTCTGAAAAATGAACGCAATTCGAATTATTGAAGGAACTTAAGAAAAAGTTGCCAGGAGATATATTGAAAGAACTGAGAGATGAGAGGCGCTTTAGGCTGGGAAGGCTACAGCGAGCACAGCGCAGTAACACGACTCAGCGCTGCACGCACGAGCCGTTTCAGTTTTGAATGGCACTCCGCTGCGCAGGAACAAAACGAACGTTCACTCGCCCAGTATTTACGGAGGCACGAAGCTTTACAAGATCAGCGACGAGGCGAACAACCACAAGCTCAGCCCTCGCACATTTTGATGGCAGTAAAAACAGCGCGACTGAATGCGCGCATTGCGGAGGCAAAGGAACTTGCTCGACGTACGATACCAAAATCTGGGCTGTTGAGCACCTATTGAAAGGCGTGCTTTGCAGGCGCAGAATTTCCCGTAGCTTAGAACTGAGCCAGAGAAGTGGCAATGAACATTCATGTTGCTCGATACCAATGCTGCAGTTACGTTCTTATCGGCCCGCACGCACCCTAAAAGCTGGACGGAATATCGCCTCCAACTAAAGTCTCTCAATATTGGAGGCGGTATTGCGATAGCGGAGCAAAGCGAGGAGCAGTGCTCAAATTATCATGTTCGCTTTGAATCAGTTAAGGGAAGCGAGTCCGCTTAACTTGATACAAGCGTCTAAAATTACGCTGCCTAGTATAAACAAAAGATCGGCAGTTGAAGTTGCTGCGCGAGGATTTAATCAAAGTTCACATTTGTAGGTTTTTCTATTGGTTAATCTACTCATTACTAATATGGATTATTCGTTAGACAGGTTTTACATTAGCCCAGTCATTTTGAACAAACGCATGCATGCTTCCGTGTTCATCATAGATGGGATTTGTTTTGAAGTCTCAATAATCATTTGTAAATTCCGCGCACCGGAGCGATGGCAGCAGCTAATCTCAACACAATCCGAAGTATAGGGAAATTTTTGGCAAATTTAGATCCAAGCATTGTTTCAAACACGTATTGTGTTCGCTCCGCATTAGCAAGTGTCGTACCAAATTTCAGTCCTCCATCCTCATCCGCACAACCATTAAACTCGAGCGCAAAATTTTCTCATAAGCCAAAATTCCCGCTACGCAGCGTTGTAGCATTGCCAATTGCAGCATGACCGCATGTCAACGGGCGAATTAACTTCTCATCCAATGAGCAAAAGTGCGACTCCGTCGACCGAGCCGTGAACCACATCCGAGAACCTCAAAACAATGGGATAATTTATGGCCAAAGGCCAGGGTTTGTCGCCAATTTCTGCAAGAGAGCCACTTCGGTAAAACGCATTGATTGAGAGAGCAGCAGCTACCGCGTGAAAGTTAGCGTATAATATATAAATAATATATCAATCAATTAATTTATAAATTTTTCGAGAGCCGTGCAATGAATGCCACTGGCTTAGGCCGTGCATGGGACACCTTTATACGAGCCTTTATTCACACTTCTGTCACAGCTCCAAAGGTAGCTTGCCCATACCGCATCATGCTACACCTGAAACTGTTTACCGTATCATGCTGCAGATGAAGGCTTAACAGACTGATGTATTAAGCGCAAAAAACTAACAAAGGAAAAGTGGCACTCATCAACAGTATATGATGAACAGTGTAACTAAATGAGCAGTTTGAGTCAATCCACCAAATACGGTCAAAGCTTAATACGCATAGTACGCGCCGAAACGACCCTAAAATTCAGTTCGATTGCTAGTCAGAGTAGCTTTATTTAAAGAGATCATTCATCCCTTAGAGAATCTGCATTTTTATAGGAACACAAGTTCATTCACCGGAGCCCTTTTCACTAGCACACAAAATGTACCGGTAGCACTTCATTCACCGGAGCCCTTTTCACTAGAACACAAAATGTACCGGCAGCACTTCATTCACCGGAGCCCTTTTC
>JACJUY010001476.1:130770-143143 GCA_014220935.1 Platorchestia sp. MABIK | reverse complement strand
TATGCATGTCCAAAGTTATTAATGTCGCCAGGAAAGTGAAGCACTCCCACCATTGCCCCGCTTGTCATAATTAGTTAGCGTTTCTTACTTTTTAGGCCAGTTTTGATATGAATGAAGACCCAGTCCCCAATTATGCAAGATATGGGCTGTCTTGCACGGGACTTCAGTAAGGAGCAAGGCTGGATTTACGACAGATCATGTTCAGAAGAATGAATAGCGTGTTATGTAAGGAATGGTTTGTAATGAAACATTTGAAAATCAGCAATAAGCTGGAATAGAACTGATGCATTTACAACTACCAGACAATTAATCCGTAATGAAATAAAGGTTTTGGTGATGAATCAATAAATGAACCGTAAGTCAACCATTAATAACTACAGTTACAACAAAGAAGACGAAATAACGCTTTCATTTGAAAACATAACAAATGTGAAGACCAAAGCAAAATAAAGTTTACGTCACACATTAACTGCAGTTAGAGTACAATAAACGTAACAAACTTTCAGATCTCGAACGCACAAAATTGAATTAGTTCTTAAAATAAGGTAGTAATAAAGTAAAGTAAGGAATTGAAGGTAGTAATATTTTCTAATTGTTTTTATGAGCTACAGTTTTCTCTATATTATTTTCCAAAAACACAGTTTAACACAGTTTTTCATTGCATGTACTATCTCTCATAATTCAAAAACCCTGAGGGATAGAACAAAACGCAGTGACTTAGAATATTTACTGGACTTGAGTTTCACTCAAAAAGCCTATTGCTTGTAGTAACAAATCTGTTTCAAGTTTCATTCGCTTTCCCGATATTTTGCTATTCCTGCAAAAATAATTCCAGTAAGTTACATCAAAATGTTTCCGTCGCTGTTCCTGTTTTGTCATTGAATATTTCTCTGTAAATCAGAGATTGTGTTATATTGGAACAACGGTAGTTCGATTTCGATGTTACCCGTTTAGAGCGTTAACTAATTAAATTATTTGCGTAACTAAGATAAATTACGAAACTGGCCCTTGGAGCGAACATTAATGGGATTCGAAATGAACGTGAGTTTCTTAAAGGTTTTATATTTTTCCGTGAACATGAGTTGACTTTCCCTCCTTTCATTATGACTTAATTAGATCGCAAAGTTATGCTTTCCTTAATTTTATTCTAGAGTTCCCTCATTCCCAGTCGTTCTTCAGACTTTGAAAAGAACGTTAATACTCTGAGCCAACCTGAAAACTCACTCGAGAGGGCGAAAAATTCGTGTTGTTTTGCCCTAATCTCTCAAGGCGACTTTCTAATTAAAGGCTTTAATTTCTCCCGAATACATCGGGGAAAAACTCGCCCGGGGCAAAGTACACTGCTCGGTCGTCTCAAAAAAAATCCGCTGAAAAAGAAACCTGAAAACCCAAGCACAAAAGATAGGCTTGAAAGGAATGGCCTTCCACTTTGAAATGAGGACCAGTAGGAAAGTTTTGAAAATTCTGTTGTGCTTTTGCCTTGACGAATAAAATGTGAATTAGAGGATGACGTAGAGCTAATATTTGTCGATGCTCGACTCATTTCTTTCGTTTGAGGCCTTGAAACGCTCCGGTGCACAACAAACAGGAGCTCATTGGAGGACCTGCAGCTCTGAGTTGTCTGAGACGACGTTTTGGTGGACATTAGAGTTCGGTAGATGCTGCAGGCAGTAGACTCTCGCTTGAACAGTTTTTTCTTTAGGAAACCCGCTTTCAAAATAATTTCGCAACTTTAAAATCCCTTCAGTGAAATTTTTACTGTAACAGGTCGAAGAGAAAACAATTCATGCATTACAGAACGGCACAGCGAAAAGAGATGACGCTACGATGTCGCCGAAACAAAATCGCACGACGTACAGAAACGGCCTTCGTCTCATGTCGTTCCCCCCTCGTGAACGAGTTTTAGTCAGATTTCTTGCCCTTTATCAATGGCTGTGGTGATAAGACAAATGAACAAGCATTTCGTGCATTGCCATTTACATCATTCATGGTCTCCTTCATTTCATAAGAAGTAAACGTAAGAAATGTTGCGTTAATAATCCTTGAGTGCGAACTCAAATTTCGAAGTACGGTAGAGTTCCTGCCATCCGGACACCTGACAACCGGACTAACATGAATACCGGGCACCTGACAACCGGACTTACATGAATACTGGGCACCTGACAACCGGACTAACATGAATACCGGACACCTGACAACCGGACTAACATGAATACTGGGCACTTGACAACCGGACTAACATGAATACCGGGCACCTGACAACCGGATTAACATGAATACCGGGCACCTGACAACCGGACTAACATGAATACCGGACACCTGACAACCGGACTAACATGAATACCGGACACCTGACAACCGGAATAACATGAATACCGGACACCTGACAACCGGATTAACATGAATACCGGACACCTGACAACCGGACTAACATGAATACCGGACACCTGACAACCGGACTAACATGAATACCGGACACCTGACAACCGGACTCACATGACAACCGGACATGCAACGAATATTATTAGAATCGTTTACCATGTTTTCAAGGAGGCAATGAACGATAACACAGATAAATAATAACAATGAACGTTACATCACTTACAATGAAACGAAGCTCATATTTATAACAATCGTAGAAACATTGATTCAACATGTTTTATTCCTTGGTTTAGTCTAACCATAAACATGATGTTTCGATTTTGAATGCGAACATGGAAGTCTTGCAAATGTTTCCATGTTTGAAATGCTCCTACAAACTTTGCATGCAATAAAGTAATTTACGTTTCACTAAATCTTCAATTTTCCTATCTTCATGCGGATGACTTGACAACCGGAATAAGTTGACATTCGGACATGTACGAGTCCAATTGTCAGGAACTCTACTGTGTCGTTTTTTGGTGCATTATGATGTAATTTAAAGACTGATGGTGTAGCGACTTAAACGCGTCTAGCGTTAAACGCCACGAATTTATTAACGATAAGGAGAAGGAAAAGTTACGATCTGTTCGCTGTGCAGAGCATTTATAAATCGCGTAGTATATTTTAACAGAAGGGAAACACTTATATTCAAAATTTAAAATTAGGCCAAAGTTTAACCTCTGGTTAGGAAAAGTTCGCTCTATTAAGACAAGCCTAAACTGTTGAAGTTACACAGATTTATTTCCATCACTACAGTTAGTCATCTAAATTAGCAGTGCCTGTGGCCCCTCAATTAAAAATACATCAAATGGCCGAAATTAACAAAACGCGGGAACCAGCGGCTCGAAAGGATGGGCTACTTCTGAGTGAAGCAGCCGGAGGATCCAGCCTCTAACGCGACTATATTTTGTTAATCTTAAACCTAAATGCAGCTCCGGCCAAACCTGCTCCCAACCTCAACATGAAGTTTGAAAAAATCACCAATAATAGTTTTTAGGCGAAGAAAATGAGTTGCTCTTCTAACGCTGTTGAATCGGCCGTGAGCGTTGGATCGTTGAATCGGCTGGTACGATCTAAAGGTACTAAAATCTCAGATTTGGAGCAGCGGGACTCCTAAATAAATGAGGAGTAGCTCGTGGTGGCACACAGAGTGGTCAACTGACGCGGGGCGCTCTTCGGTCTCGCAGGCAGGCCAAAGTCAGCACAGCCTGCACAAGTAAGATACCGCTAGCCGTACCCAGGAAAACTGCAGCAGACGTAATTGGTGGTTATTGTTCAGTTACAAACTCAAAATAAGAGACAAATAGATTTTAAATAAAATTGTGCAAGCCTGTGATTGGAAAACTCGAAATACACGAAAAGATTAAAAAGATCAGTCAATAACCACTTGAACTATAACAGCATTTATGTGATCGAGATCGTAACCGAGATAATGCGAACTAAGGTACCTAGAAGTTAAACTCCTATCCTCAGCAGACACAGCGCACCCACGTCGCAACAACAAGGCACGCAAAGCCCACGTCGCAACAACAAGGCACGCTTAGGTGCAACGGTCAGCTCAGGAATACTGACAAAAAAGAAATTAACTTGTTAAAGACTTGCATAATGCTTATGAGTTATTACTATGATCAACTGAAGATCTCCCCTTAAGAAATTACATTCCAAGTGATATGCTAGACACATCTTCCGAGTAGAATAGAAAACAGAGAAAGAAAGTTTAAGAGTGCTTTCCAAAGTATTGGGTCGGCCGAAAATTTCGTTCGTTTTTTAAATGTAATCTTTCTGACCTTCTAAAGATTGTTTTATGTTCTTATTTTCTAAATCTTTTATTCGGTACATCGAGCATGCTTATGTCAGTATGTAATAAGTCTCCAAGTAGAGAAGTTCTGACATTTTTGTTTGCATTCGAGTCTATGAAATAGTGGGCCAAACAGAGCACTACCGATGTCTAATGTTTTTATAATGCTAAAAAAAACAGTTGCACAAATATATGTCATGTGCAGGGGTAGTTTCTGCTGCTTTCCTTCCTTTTTTAAAGTAAAAAGCATTAGATGTCAGTATAGTGCTCTGCTTGGTCCACCATTTCAAGGGCTCGAATGCAAGCAAAAATGTCAGAACTTCTCTACTTGGAGGCTTACTCGTATTACACTCTGACGTAAGCGTGTTCACTGCACCAAATACACGATTTAGAGAATAAGAAAATAAAGATAACCTTTAAGAGATCGGAAAGAAGACATTCAGAAAACGAACGAACTTTTTGGCCAACCCAATACATAGGTAATTAGGTATGTAACGTTAAGCAATCTATGTAGAATTTAAAGCGGCCTATAGCTAAAGCAGATGGAAGACTTCTAATGTAAGAGATAGCTAGTGAGCCGTAAAGTAATAGACGAAACTCGTCAAGTAAGTAAGGTATATAATTAAGCGCTTGTCTTCACAGACTCGCAAGGATATAAGTTTGGATAGCACTCACGACAAATTCGAAACCAAAACAAACATGAAAGGAAAACACGCACACCACGCATACAAAAATAAAAAAGAAACATGAAGCAGAGAAACAAATTAAGAGAAAGCCGTGTCAGATCACGCCAGCGCTCTCCAGCGACACCGTCAGAAGATCACAACACCGCAGGTACGGTGCGCTGCAGCACCGAAGTTCCCGATCTCGGCCGACAGCACTTCTCAGCCCTCAACGAGAGTATACCTAAATTAGACGTAGCCACAGAGAGCTAATGCGCCCACCATCTGTGCCAGATCAATCCTCCACGAGCTCCTCGCCACAGCGACCGAGTCTACACCGCCTCCGCTGCTTCTTCCTCTGCCTTTTTCAGTTGTGCTGAAGTTGAATGTGAATTAATAACTTACTTTGATATCAACCTACAAGTGCTTCCGGAAAACACGTGGAAAATTTTCCACAATGGGCCGTGTTACCATTTAAATAATGGACTTATTTAGTTTATTCTCTAAATTATTGTAGTTCACAGATCTTTTCTCAATTGATTTTATTATAACTCATTCGATGGTGGCGTGAATATCATCAACCAGTTATGATGGCTTAAATATTTCCTCGGAGTTGCAACGATAACATTTCTTCAGCTACTGATGGCATAGGTTCTATCCCAGTTCACTGTGGCTTGAAGATTTCTTTTACCAAAAGTGATGTCAATATTTCTGCAGCTAGCGTATTTTTTTATCATGCAGTGGTTCAACTGACCAGTGCGAGTTATGAAGAAAGAAGTGGATGCTAAGTACTAAAAACTTCGCATGTTCAATCTTATTTCCCGCTATATTTTTTCATCCATTCCTAATAGTTTACCTTTTTGTACATTTTGAGATCATGGTACAGAAACTAATTCTGTGGAATTTTTGCGAGTGAAAATTATAAATTCTGCTGATGTCTAGCGGTTTACTTTAAATATTTTGCCTCTAAAGGTCACGACTTTTTTAAAAATTGAAACTCTATTAAATTGATGTCAGATTGATGTTGCGTTGCGTGCAATATTACATTTTATATGATAAACTGTGCTCTGATTATTAGTACCTATAAATGAGCACCAATAAATACGTAAACAGGTTTTTTCCAAGTTTCTTTATATCTCTTAACTGATCTTTCATAAAATGTTTTGAACAGTTAGAGAAATTTTTCACGCATGTTGTGTGTTATAATTGTCATTCTGTGCTTTTGTGTTCGCTTCATTTCATTTTCCTGAGTAGCACAATCATTAAATGGCACATAGGTGAAAGGAGAAATTACAACTTCAGATTACAACAATTATTCGGGGTTAAAATGCACCCAACAGATTGTTTTGAGCCCAAGACTGTGCGGTCACATTGGTTATTCTTTTTCTTAAATGTTCCCCTTATTTGGAGGGCAAATATGCAGCGTGGTCTAACCCACAAATCAGCGGTCAAAACTGGCAGAACTGTTTAAGTGATAATTTCACCTCATAGCGGCGTGTATGTCTTTCAGGCAGAGCGGCCTAGTTCCTAATTAGTTCCTAGTGGGTAACTTGGCTAAGAAAAGCCAGTTTGGCAACCCTGCGATGTACAACACGCCTCTAACTTGAGCGTATTAAAATTCTGTATATGTGGGTTAGGCCACTCCGCGTATTTGCCCTCCAGTTTTTCATTGAAGTGGTGGATACAACTTACATTCGGTGTCTAGTAGCAGTATTGTTTAAACTGATATTTAACTTAAATGATTCTTCATCAGATTTTCCTTCATTAAGAGTATTTAATACAACCACAAATAATAATCGAACATATTCACTTGCTTGATATCAAATCAAGCTCAAATTGAAATGCTTAAATTGAATTCTAGCGGATATCGCGGTCAACACATGCTGAAATTTAGTATTGGATACCTTGAGCCCGTGTATTGCCGAGCCGACTGACGGATGGTAGGTCAGCTGCAGCGGTGGGTGGTTAGCATCAGAGGCGATGCTGCAGTCTGTAGCTATGATCACTAACCAGGATTAAATTTGAGTTGGTCGTCACAATGAAGGCGTTGATTTGAGATATAGTTGCCATGATTATGGTGCTACAATGAATGATTGGTCAGGAATTCATCAGAAAGCCGCCACGGTTCGGAGGGCGGTGTGAGTACAAATTCAGTTTCAAATACCACGGAAATTTGATTAAGTACCAGCTTTTTGAGGAATATTGGAGCCCTTCATTACAAAGATCTGCCGAGTGTATTAGGCGACTGGATTTCTAATGCACAAAGCAGAGAATCCCTTTGAAGCAACCGCTGGCGTATTCATTTGCGTTCTAATATCACCGACGCGAATTCTAGTGAATAACTTTCTGGTTGAATGCTTTCAGGCTAAGACAAAAGCGGGAAAAATTCAACTTTCTATAAAAAATTTCGCGCACATTTCTACATTTCTGAATAATTTTCAAAGGATTTTGGAAAATGAAGAGAAGTCACAAACACCTGACTGAGATTTTTTTGTGTAAAAATTTTTGTTCGTTCTACTCAATTCGCTTGGTATTATTTGTTTGGCTCTTTTTACTTTTTTGGTTCTTTGGATTATTTTGAAGTGTAAGCTGAAGATTAGCAACAAAATTGATCAGTAACATTCATGAAGGAAAGTATAAGAGCGTTTTAAAGTAAGTACAGGCAACACAGTTATTTCTCAAATTTAACGCGTACGATATTTGGCGCGGCAATAAACATGCGCTCTAAACAACATAATTGATCACAGTGTTCATTCTTCTAGCTTATTTGAATCACAGAACATTTTTTCCTTTTTATTTGAGGAAATAAAATCCTTTTAGTCGCTGCAGGCAGATAGCCACTCTCACTCGCTGCAGGCACGCCTGGAGTCAGGCGTCGCTCATTCGCCATTGCAGAAAACATCAGAAGCTTCTGCCGGGCCTGAAGGCGCAGGTGAGGCATATTTAAAGGATGCAGACACATTTGCCATTTTCTTTGAGTTCAAATATGCATCTGAGAACGGCAAGCCTTTCCAGTTGAAAATTTGACCCTGAGGCGTTCCCTCAAGTCAGGGAGGTTGATTCCATTGGCAGAACTGTCGAGTGCGTGTGTAAGGCAAGAGTGACAAGCTCGAGAAAAGTTCAACGGGCTTAGGACTTCGTTCTTCAAAATCCTGAAATCTTTTACATTATATGATAGAAATTTCAGCTTAATTTCAGTGGCATTTAAGGGTAACACAAAAGTGGAACGCTGCGTTCAAAGGCTGTAACAACTTTAAAAAGCATCAAGATGTTGGGTCTCAACATGAACAATTCTCTTGAAAGAAATGTTGCTTTGTTTTCCCGTTTCCATTGTCGTAAAATATATTCGAGCGATTGTATGTTTCTTCGAAAGATAGCTCCCAGTTTTGAATGAAAAACATGATTTTTCATGACTACCCATCACTTTTACAGTCTTATAGGCAAGGCTACACTATGCGTCTTTTACTGCGCAACTCTGAGCAATTTTTAACCTCTGAGCGTGACTCGATGCATGAGCGGCTACACTATGCGTGGCAGCGGGGGTCAGTTGCACGCCGCGGCCTGGAGAGAATGAATGTTGATGAACGTGTGCTCTGATCAATAGCTGTCGCATGTGCGATAGGAAAGAAAAAGAAACTATATGAAGAAAAAAACAGGAACGACAAGAAGGGCTCACACAACCTGTCTATTTCCTTCAAGTATAAGTAATTTACAGTCAATCAAAGACATAACTACCCGACTATGTTTCATAGTGACAAATACTAATTTCCGTTTAAGCTATCTAATTAACAAGAATCAGGGTGGATTTACTCGAGATTAATGCTATATAGCTCAAAAAAAGTATACACGGTATTCATTTCTGATTAAATTTTTTTTATTCAAGTATAAATGCTATGGGGGGAATTATTTAACTAATATACTTTCTATTTATAAATAAAAAATGAACATAACTTACCTGAGCGACTACTTGACTATGATAATTTGATGTTGAATGCCGGCTCTCTGCTTCATCATTAAGAAATGACAACATATCATAGCAAGATAGGGTAGGTCGTTGTACATCCTCTGTACCTGCTTGAATTTTTTTTTAAATGCTTACGTTTTTTTCGGCTTAAAAATAATGTGTCCTCAATGTATGAATTTTGTTTTTATTATATCAACTGTCAGTGCCTTCTCGGGTCTGGAGATGTTGATATAATATTGTAAGCTAATTCTTATAAATTTATGTCTTTATACGCTGAATTGTTAACGTTTCAGAGGCATTCATTTGCTTTAAATTGGTTTCTGAGCTGGAGCACCAGCTTGCGTGGTCAATCACTCAATGTAGAAAGCGCAAGCAATAAACAGAGTACAATAGAACCCTCCATGATTAAGTGCAACTGCACACTGGGAGAGCTGTCGAGCGATGACCCTGAAATGATGTGTAGTTCACTCCTAACTACGCGCTACAGCTGCTTGCTGCACAAGAAGCCACGTCAAAAACCGCACACAGTGGAAGTTCATGCAGCACTCGTGCAACCGACATGCATGCTTCAAATTTGGGCGAGTTGCGCGTGAGTTGCACGAAGAAACGTATAGTGTAGCCGCTCCTTATCTCTACGGTACATCTTCCGTTAAATATATGGAATGTTTCCGTAAAGTGCATGTCATGTGTTTAGTGTGAAATTGAGTATAAATCAATAATGAACGGAAAGATAGACTGAAAAATTGATCTTTCGTTCTGCTGTCTTAGTAGCACTGTTCAAATCCACTTAACTCAAGAGCAGTCTACGGACTTACAAACAAATATTTCATTTACTACTAATGAGTTAAGTGTTGCGGTGGACAGCAAAATGAACTTCCGTTGCCAGAACACTAATCGAGGCAGAAGTTCATGGTTCTGATATTGATGAAGCAAAAGGAGGAAGGACAGTGGTCTTGAAAATGAATCTGGAGTAGGGTCACCGAAGGAGCAAAAATTACATGCGGCAGCCATAATTTTACTGAGCCTAGGAGCAAGTCAGTAAAGATAAACATTTAAAATATTTAAGTGTGTATGCGGCCGGCACCGTCCGCCCCCATGGCGTAGCGGTGGGAGCCCGGAGTTTAGAAGCGGGCCAGCGCGGTAACCCTCCGCACTCCTCCAGCTCGTCTCAAGAAGTCCGAGCCAATACTTGTACCTTTGAGTGAAAATATTTTTTAATAGTAAATTTGACTGCCTTGCAAGGAAACTAAACGTTATGCTGAAGCGGCTCACAAAACTACAGGAAAGATTTAAAAGTTCTTTGTTATACGAACTTGCAGCAGCTTAACAATATTAGTCCAAACAATGGCATTTAGCGAACCAGCTAGACTGGCAGCGAGGCTACAAAAAGAGCTGAAGCCAATTTGAGCCTAAAGTTCAGAGTTATATACGGCTCAGACTAAACTAAGGTATTATATCCGTTCGGGCTGGCAATTTTTAAAAAATCATCGAAGCACTGAGATGGAAAGAGAACACCGCACTGAAATTGCTCCCCAACTCACCATAAAGGACGTACTCCGTGCAGTAGCGCTCAAGAGGCGCGCCGCCCGAGGAGTGCAGGCCCGCCGCAGCGCCCCACCGCGTGAGGAGAAGACAGAAAAGCGCAGAGTTGCTGCTGGAACCTCCCCATGCCGCGTCAGGCCACGAGAGCGCAGAGCAGCCCCAGCTTCAATCTTCGGCTTGGAGCTTCACGAAGAGCTTACATTTTTATGAATAAACTCATCCTTTAAAAATTGTTGACATTCCATTTTTCTTTCAAAGTGTAGTAAACACAAGCAGAATTTTTGAAAGAAAATGTCTGAAAGTAATGCCCCAGGTAGCAGGGTAGTAACGATGCTGATGTCCCGATAACCGGGGAGTGCTGATGAAGTCTCCTTGCCTGAGGACCGAGTGCTAAAGCCTCCAGAATCTGTTGGACGGCCACACTGTGTGTCGCGTCATAAGTGCTAAAATGGTTGAGTGTCGCGTCATAAGTGCTCATGGAAATGCACTTTTAGAAAGAGAAACAGAGTCTCCCTGCGCGAATGCATGAGAAAAATGAAAAATAGAATTAATCATAAAAACTTGTTAAATTGTAAATCAAAAGATATCGAAAGAGAAAGTTACATTCCTGAGTAGAATGATTAATGCTACTGAGAAAAAAAAATCAGATTTACACGGGAGTTACACGCATTCTTCACCTTTGACGTCTGCAACAAAACTCCTTCGCTGACCTGCTACCAGCGTCAACAGTGGAGCTCAGGGCAGCTCCTGCTCTAAACATTTACCGTAAGGATTTCAAGGGTCATTGCTTCAGTTTTTCTTATAGGATTCTTCGCATTTTTTCTGTATTCCACATTCGTTGTCATTTTTAAATCTCGTTGATTTATGGTATAGTTTTTAAAAGCACATTTAATCATTCACCTATTTATTATTCGTTTATTTCAGGCTTTAGTTTTATGCAAAACTAAGAAAACGGCGTCACGTTACAACTCTTCAAGACACTAGAACATCTCTTGTCAACCAATACATTTTAATCAAAATGTAACACAACGCTTGAACTCTGCCAACCAACATCACATCGTACTGAATTGCGTGTACTCTCATGAAAACAGTTCGATTTATTCCTGCAATTTAGTTCCATTTTCATACATATCATGTGGAGTTCTGGTTTCAATATTTTTGTTATTGTTTCAATATTTCGTAAATTATTTCGATAAGAAACCATCAGTATTCAGAACAAAATTTCCTTCTATTGTGAGAAATTGAAGTTAAACAAACCAGGCAACGTTTATCTTGCCACAGAGCATGATTATCTTTATTCAATTCAGTTTGCAGCAACTTTCTGAGAATTACTTCCCGAAGTTACACCCAGACGCTCTGAACAGGTATACGACTTTCGGTAAAATTCGAAACAAATTTACAATCTAACTTTGAGCATAATTGCAAGTAGTAATCTCTAAAATACCAAAACAAATAGAAGATCCAACGTTATATAAATCATTTATTAAAGCAAACGTTTTGGAATAAAATTATTTCATCATCAGTGCTGGAAGAAATAAAAAGCATTTTCAGTCATGAATAAGACGCTTAAGGTCTAAATAGAATTACAAAGCAAAATCTCAAAAGAATAAAAAATAAGTCTTTTTTTAACGGCTAAAGCACCATACATAAGCGTTTAGGCAATGCACACAGTACATACAAGCGTATACAACCATACATACACAACACACTCATACACCTACACATTTGTATTTATTTATATATAAATACACGCGCACACACGCACTACATACACACACACTAAGCACACCCAAGCATACCGCAAGTTAGAAAGTAGGGGCTACAAATAATTTTGTCGCGCTGAAATCGTTATTTAGTGAAGGTTTATTCGTGAAATGTACATAAAGAGATTCTAGAGCACGAAGGTCTTGTTCATCAAAGGCTTTGCATAGGATAGAAAAATTGGAGATTTTGAAAGGGTGATTAGAACTGTTGCAATGGATTCTA
>JACJUY010001476.1:106143-124423 GCA_014220935.1 Platorchestia sp. MABIK | reverse complement strand
CAGGGTACGTCGGGGCACGACACTCAGCATTTCCATTTGAAGTGTCTGTCCTTGTCAGGGTACGTCGGGGCACGACACTCAGCATTTCCATTTGAAGTGTCTGTCCTTGTCAGGGTACGTCGGGGCCCGACATTCAGCATTTCCATTTGAAGTGTCTGTCCTCGTCAGCGTACGCAGAGAAAATTGTGCTCCGCAGTGGTAACGTGAAGTCACCCACCACAGAATCAGCAAAGCTTATTGCAGGAGTCTATAGTGGGTTAAGATTAGTAGTCCGGTATAGATATAATATTTCATTCTTCTCACCTCTGTTTCTCTCGTGAGGGAAGCCGACGGACACTGGAAGCCACTTCCTGTACGAGTGTCTTCGTCGTTTTTATTCATAGCCCACCTTTTGGTCTCATTGAGATGCCAACGCCTTCTTTGGTGAGCCTAAAAGGCTAGTGAGAGGATCATCAGCGGGCGGCAGTCTTTACGCAGGATATTTTGGCACAGAAGACATCTTGAATAGCAGAAAAGAAAATTACAAACAATAATAGTAATAATTATCAGCACAACGCATTTTATTTTAGTCTAACAGAGCGTATACATCTTCCCTTATGAAATCATTAGAAGTATGAATTTTTCACCTGTGTAATTATTGAAAGCTTGACATGAATTCGTTATTCTCATTTCACATTTTCTAGTCATCTACGGGTTAATTGATGAATTTGAATCCAATTTTAGCTAACTTAAGCCAAGAGTTTAATGAGATAATGGAGGAGTTGGAGCCGTTTGATTCAATTGGGTATCAGAAAAGTCTATAGAAGATGACAGCGGCAATCGAGACATCAGAGACTCTGAGAAGAGTTGCAGGGACCTCAATTATCAATGAAGACGCCGCTTTGTTAGCAGCTGGGGAGACTCTCCCTTGATTGCTGCAGGAGAGGTCTCCAACTCATCAGCGTTATCGCACCCTCACAGTGGCAGCTATTCAAAAACTGACGCTGAGAATTTTGGAAACTTTTGTCTCTGAATAGCAGAGCTTTCGAAGGGGGAATGTGCTTTGAATGATAATTTCCTATATGGCTTGTCGTGACACCAGATTGTAAATTTAAAATATCCGTTAAACAGGAGATGATCATGGAAAAAGAACAAAAAATTGTTTAAAAACGCAGCTCATGGCTCCCAATTACTCTTTTGAAGTGCTAGACATCAGTGGACTTGTTCATTGACAGAAGCAGACTAGTGTGGCTGCGTAATTTGGGCTAATTTGGACTTTTAGGGTGCAGAGTTCAACTTTCCGGTGAAGCAATCAGTGGACCTCGCTGATCATCGAACCATTTACTAGTGTTCAGAACAAGGAGCCAGATCTGATCCTATTTTCTTGTCAAATATCCTCGTACTTAGGAACTGACTCAACTTTTTCCGATAAAGGTCTAAAATCAACAGAGGAAGTGGATTCTCCCGGAAAATTTTTAATCATGGCAATGAAACAAGTATACTCGCATGTGAATCTCTCTAAGTGAATTAAGTGATGATATCTATGTCGCATTTAAAGTATCGTAGTTTATCCAGTTTACATACAGTAAAAGCCTATATTTAATGCAGTGCTAATGACGTCGATGACACGCAAAGTCACCTTGTAATTTTTTTACTTCGCCATTAACCTGAGCCTTCATTGGTATGTGCCAGATTTTAATTGTATGTGATTTATTTTAAAAATCCGGCACACCTGAGCAGGGACACATATTTAGTGTTGGTGTGTTATCTCAAGAAAGGTGAGACAAACTTCCTCTCATCAAAGATAAGCTTGAAAACGAAATACAGAATCAACAATAGTAATGCACCATTTTCTTGAGTCTCTTCACGCACAGATATAAGTTGTTTCAACTTTGATTTTATCGTAAGTTTATTTAAAGATACAAATACCTGCAAAGAGGTACGAGATGCTGCTATCTCACCAGAATAATTATGACATTCAAGTCCGTATAATTTTCTGAGAGAAAGTAGCCCTCCTCTATACATTTAGAGTTTCATGATTCTCCACACATGCGACGCAAAAACCACTTTCATCTCAAAGAGCTGGTAAAAGTGTCGTGTAGAGTAGAACAGAGTTGCCAGATTGGCTTTTTCAGAGCTAAAATCTCAAAATTTGGGCTTTTACAGAGAAAATTTAACCATAAAGACCAGCTTGCATCTACAGGAACCTTGCGGGGCTGGTAGATGCTGGGTTGCCTTCTCGGTCAATTTTGAATTGAAAAATCCCAAGTTTGACGATTCTGGAAGCCCTTTAAGATTGCAGGAAGGCTGAATGGGTTCCATGTTTACATTTCATTGGAAAAACTCAGAACTTGAGGATTTTAGCGAGAATAAAGCCCAGCCGGAAAAGTCTGAAGCAAGAGCGCTTCAGGACGCCATGGCGACACCGGCGTTGGAGCAGGGCGTGAACGACCATGGCAACGGAACAAGCTTGCAAGTTTTTAAATTTGTGTGGAAAGATGTGAACAACTTAGCGCATTATTCAGTGGCTCGATCTGAAGAAGTTATAAATGAGCGCTACAGAGACAGCTGCGTGCGAGGCTGCTACTCGGGACTGGAAGAAGCGGACAAAATTGCGCCGGAACTTCACAAGTTGTTTTGATGGATGAGCGTCGAAGAGACTTTTTGACTGAGTGGCTGGAGTCGAGCGCATGGTTCAAGCATCCGATGAGTTGACTGCATCACGCAGACACTAAATAATTCAGACTTGCTCGCGGATGAGGGTGAAGCTCATTTCCGCACTCACATATTTGGTTTGTAAATTTCTCCATCATTTTGATTGGTTAATTTTGCCGCGGGGGCTTACTATTTGGTCACGGTTGCTCGAGTTACAGTTTCAGTGCGCTCTCTAAGTTCAATCTAAGTAACTTATGCGCTTGATCCATTGTCTATGTTATGCATTTTGGAGTTATAGGCGAGAACTTCTTACGCAAACAAGTAAGTAAAAACTTTACATGAAAATTTGTATTATTACAAACTGTATTATTTCAAGCGTTTTGTGAGTAGAGTCTCAGTATGCTGAGTGTGGGGGCAGAGTCTCAGTATGCTGAGTGTGGGGGCAGAGTCTCAGTATGCTGAGTGTGGGAGCAGAGTCTCAGTTTGCTGAGTGTGTGGGCAGAGTTTCAGTATGCTGACTCAGCGACTCAGTCCCCCGACTGCTCGGCTCAATCATGTATAGGGTGAAAAGTTTATGGAAGGGCAGATGATTTTGTGCTGAGTTTTTATGTCATTACATAATTGAGGAGCTTTTTGTTTCAGACCAAAGCACTACTATTCTATAACTATCTCTTAATTATTTGAAAAATGCGAGAGTGTGTTATTCTACTTTTATTATACATCGGGTTTCAAAAATCAGTAAAAATACATCAACATTAGACTTAGTTGAGTGTTTGAATAAAACTCGTATCACTTCGGAGAATTTTACATGTTATGAAAGCAAGGGTAAATAAAAATTAACATGTACAAAAAATCAGAAAAATAAATTTCCCAGTCAGCCTTAACATTCACATTGAAAATATCATGATTATTAATCCGAGGGGTAAATTTTTAATGGAGATTAATGAATCTTGTACAATCAATCATTGCTAAGAACTGTGCAGGTGGAAGAAGAGACATTAAGTAAAAACAAACCAAACAAGCGTTCTTCAAAACGAAACAAAAAATTGTTGTTATGATCTGGAAAAGTTGGAAAATGACTTGGTAGCAAAATAAATTCTACTTCAAAAATATCTTATTTCAGCATAGAGTGCTTAAATGAAATTAGTGCAGTTATATTGTAAGTTGGCAATAATATCTTTATCTTTTCTCCACGGCATCCAAAGCAGCAGCTATACAGGACCTTCAGATTCTTAAACTCCCACGTGCTCGTCCTGATGCGCCTTCTTCCAATCCCTAGGCGAAAATTATCTATTGTTGGCGCACTATAACTGTGGGCAGGTTCACTAGTAATGCTTCACCAAAGTTTCGAAAAGGTTCGTTTCCGATGCTTGAAAAGAAAAGTGTGATGATTACTTGGGAAAATTTTAAGGAAATTTTCAATCATTTCACTGAAAACTGTCAATTTATAAGTTATATTGGCTGTTGGTGACTCAGCATTTTTTAACTCACGGTGATTTAATAAAATGATCAGTAATTTTCTTAGCATTTACATAAATATTTTTACAGCTTACTGAGGCAGAAAAATTGGAAAATATAATAATTACTTCTAATGTAAATTTTAAAATTGTTAATTCATTCCCAATTTACATTTTGATACCACTGAAAACTAATACAAACCAAATTCAATTTTGAACAATTTGGAGGATTATTAATTAGAGACATACATCAAGGCCTACATTATCTTGTTTTGGACCAAACGGTAGCAGTATACTGACAAGAAGACGGCATAAGTTTCTTAGACATGACATGTGCCTGAGCAGTGTTGCTCATCCCGGTTTATTTATATAATGTTCTGAAGCAAAGTGTCTTGACACAAACTGTCTTGAAGCAAACTGTCGTACGGTAAAGTGTCTTGAGGGCCGCAGAACACCGCTGGACAAAATAATACGCTCCACCGCAGGTTAGAAACACGGAGTATCATGGGATTCCGAGTAATGGAGTTACATGACTAATTCTGCGTGAAGCAAAATAATTGCGAGAATGTGAGTTGAATTGTAAGGTATTATCTTTGCATTTGTAAAATGAGAAGATGAAAGAAACCAAAATAAAGACTCCCGTGTCAGAAGTTAGGCGGGTATTTCTCAAGAAGAACAGAAAAGCAAAATTAGGACCCATCATCAACACGCTCTGCGGGTCTTCACTATACAAGCACCGCTGCTTCTGCAGAGCGTAATGAGGAATATCGCCGAGGAGACCTAATTCTGTCGCACTGTACTCTTGAAGACAAATGATGTCTCCACACTCGCTGTGCTGAGACCAAGTGTTCAGTTAAATAATAAGAAGCACATTGAGGTAGCAATGAATAAAAGTGCAAGGAAAATCGCTTTAATAGGAATCATATTTCTTCTAAAACACTTCAATAATAAAAACGAACGTTTCGACCAATCTGTTGGTCATTCTCAACTTTTTGAAAAATACACATAAATAAAAAGTTGTAACATAGTTAAAGTACATTCATCTGAGGAATTTATGAATAAAAAGAGCAGAGAGAGACTACACTAATTGCAGAGGGAAGGCCGATTGTGTGTTGTTTTAAATATGTTTATCTTTATTCATTGTTAGGCTTTGCAAAAAGTAAAAATTTTACTTATATCCACATTGAGCTAGATTCCAATTAAGCGAATTTGCAGTATTACATCATTTGATGATATTTAGAGCAGCTTGGTTAATGCCCCGTCACTCTCAGAAAGCAAATAAAATTTCACTCACCGTGTAATTATTGCCATTCCATAAATTGAATCCCTCATTGCTCTCATTTGGTACAAAAAACATTTATCATTCACTGAGTCCCATAGGGAAGAGTACGAACATATTTCATTTTACGTCAAACGGAGACAGAATGTCTTTTTTGAGCATCAATGAGAAGCTTTTTGTTGCGAAGCTCAAACTGCATTGCAGTCGAAGTTAAATGATTGCAGACATGTGCTCTATACGAGATATGACTCGGACCGCTGAGAATCACAAGTCCCAGCATTTCAGCGAACATCCCACCTCTGCTCAATTTTTCCATTTTGTCCATCTTTGACTCTGCGGTTCTAAGAACACATCTTTCTGACAAATTTCCCCACAGAAAATGAAAGTCACGTGTTTAACTGCACAAATTCCTCGGATTTCGGGTTCAATTTATAAGTTGACCTTGAAAGTGGACGTTCAACGAAGCAACAAACGCTAGCCCTTTGTACAAGACAGGTCTGGAATCTGTGCCTCGACGGACGATTTATCAGCCCGACACCTCATGGATTGCGCTGCTTTGGTCGCTTCGAGCTCGCGCTGCGGCTGAGTTCCTGGCTGCACGAACTTGTACGCTATGAAGTGAGCGCCGCATGCTCTCGCTTGTGTGCTTGTTTTCAATACGGGTCGATGTGGAGAAAGAAGTCTCTACCGTCCTATATTTGTAACAAACTCGGAGCTTCGCTAATGAAATGTTCAAAGAATGAAACTCACATCCGTCACCCAGTTAGAACACCCAGGAACGATGAAAAATGAATAATGCTTCAAAATTCAGTGAAATATTTTTGGTGAAACTCTTACGCTCGGTCAGTGCTAATTTCAAGGACAAGAAAGATGGCGTGAACGAGGGAACACGTTGTAAAGATTTCCGCAGATTGCTTTGCAGTGCTTTAATTAATGCATCTATTTTTATTTCGCATGTCAAGCTGCCGGATGTTATCACTAATGTTTTCACTACTGCTGTTGTATTATTATCCCAGTGGAGGCAATCATTAGTGTGCTTACTAATTTTATAAATGAGATGTTAACTATCATTTAGCCCTGAATACAAAATCTAGGAAAGGTATGCTGTCTTCTGAGTAGACATTTCTGTTTACAAAAAAAAGCTCAACAAAAATTTGCAAAAAACCCACTCACTCAAAGCATATCAAAAAGATTTTTCAAATGACAATGTACGAGAGACAAACGTAAAATTAAACAAGAGCAGAATGTGTTCACTGAGGCGATCAATGGAATTGTCTCTGTAACATCAAAGCTCTGAGGAGAGATGACTGATTGATATTTTCAAGCCAAAGTTTTCCAGCTTGGGCTTTTCTCAAATGAAGTTACGCTACAAAGACCACTCAGCATGCGGCTACCCTACAAGGTTGCGACTTGAAAAGGGTAATTTAGAGATAATGAATCTATGATCTGCGTCAGTAAATTCCTTTGTTCTTTCTTATTTTTGAGAATAATAGTTCAGATGAGAATATTTTGTTGAAGCAGATCCCTAATCGAATAAATGATTACTTCAAAAGAATGCAATGTTAACTTTTCATTGCGTTCATACTCGTATCTATCCAGTTGGGGCATGAACCAGAATACATTTCTTGCAAATCTATCGTTCAGCTTTCGGCCGATCTAAATTTGATACCTTAGAAAACATAACCTGCACTGACAGTTTGAGAGCTCTAAAATTTTTTCATCGAGAATGTTACTTATGCTGAAGGTGAGTTACTTCTCTCTTACACAATGTGTTATTGGACACTGTCATTTCGTTGTCGGAATTGGAATAAGGTGCCGTCATGCTGCATTTGTGTAGCTGAACGTTGCTCAGACAAACGCTCATAAGTATCGATCTTACTTTCTGAAGTAGAAATAATTTCAATGAGGACTGAGCAATTAAGCAGCATCGGTGAGGTTCCATTTCGTGCGTGCAAGTATATTTTGAGAACTAGCGTTTACAAAAAACGAGAAATTGGCACATAAATATGAAGAGGTGAACTTCTCATTATGACCTGCAGGTAAGAATACACTAAACCTGGTTTCGATGGCAAGCTGCTGCATCAGCCGGATTCTTCACTTTTTCAACAAAACAACGATTTAGCATTCAACAATGTAAACGGGAAAGAGACTACACAACTCTGGGTTCAGCATTCATAAATAAACTGTAGGGTTGTATAATTGAGGCAAAATTATTCAGATTGAAAACATTTTTTAAGGAATATGAGAAAATCATATCGAAGAGTTAGGCAAACTAAACGTCCCGATTACCTCTCAGACGTTCTCGAAGACATTTTGGTTGCAATTATACAGTCTGGGATCTAAACTTATCTTTTGTGTGGATAAATTTCATGCGGAAATACAGGGAAGCAAGTTGTGTTGAACTTAAACTTAGTAAATTGTTGCTGATGCGGTGCTGCTTTCCATTGCAGTCAATTTGCAACAGTGAATTCATTCATTGTTTTTTTTTGGTACATAAAGGCTTGTTCAATTAGAGCATTCAAGATATTACTTTGAAATACTTCTCAAAACTCACGTCCAATTTGAGCATCAAAATCTGCAGTTGTGAATTCAGAATAAAACGATTACAGCCGATGTAAAAATTTTAAAAAATACAGCCTGTGCGATATTTTACATCCCATAATTTGTTAAGAGTTTGATAAGAACATAAACTGCGTTCCACCACGTGTTCTGAAAAAGAAAATGTGCACGCGCATAAATTCTGTATTGGTAGCACATAAAAACTTTGAACAACATAAAACTGATTTTGAAAAACATTCTGGTATGTTTTACTACCTTGGAGCAAAAATTTCTTTTATATATTGTGTGAGTAGATTCGATTAAATGTTACAACGGATAAGCAGCTTTTATACTTGCCCAGAAATATTTAAATATGTTTCTTACATGAAATAAAATGTTCGAAGTTGAAAGATTCAAGCTTAAACATTGATTAACTGCAATGTTTTGTTATTCCTATTCGTCTTCGTATTTTTGCAGAGGCAAGCAGGCGTATATGAAGCGAGCATGCAGTCACCGAAGAAAAACTCAGTTTTCTTGCTCTAGAAGCTTCTAGCTCATGATCGTATGAGAAGTACGATCATACGAATTTGACTGTGTCTTACAACTTTACGACTATATGGAATATATATTTTGTGCAGCATGGCAGTGTAGAACTCCTGCACCAGCCTCACCACCGTGTGCAGCATGGCAGTGTAGAACTCCTGCACCAGCCTCACCACCGTGTGCAGCATGGCAGTGTAGGACTCCTGCATCAGCCTCACCACCGTGTGCAGCATGGCAGTCTAGAACTCCGGCATCAGCCTCACCACCGTGTGCAGCATGGCAGTCTAGAACTCCTGCACCAGCCTCACCACCGTGTGCAGCATGACAGTCTAGAACTCCTGCATCAGCCTCACCCCCGTGTGCAGCATGGCAGTCTAGAACTCCTGCACCAGCCTCACCACCGTGTGCAGAATATCTTGCTTGATCACCGAGCTGCCAAAGAATTCACGTGCTGAACACAGTGAAGCAAAATAGCATTCAAATGAAGGTCATCGGATTTCGTCGTTTTCAATAAAGCCTTCACTCTGACGCATCGGAATTCAGTAAATTACCTCGTCTGGTTAGTTTTGATTAATTTAAAATAGAATCTATTTGGCAACAAGGCAACAAATAGTCGATTTAAATTGTTTTACTTTTTGTCTAAAAACCTAAAAATTCAAAGGAAGCTCACTCTGGCCGCTGATGCTTTTCACACCCGGAGACTGGGCAAGACACGGCCGGCAGTTGCTGTACTGTATTCCTGGTGTTCCTGCCGACGCCGACACTGTGGGGCTCGTCTCTAGAGACTGAGCCTCGGTCTCTGGTCGATTGAATGGCAGAGCAATTTAGACTGACGTATTCTGGCGCAAACAGCAACAGCTGCTCGTTGGCAGGCGACGAGCGTTCCTAAAGCTGGGATGGGGGCTGCAGATCCGCCTCCCGCGCCCGCCCAATCCCGGACAAATCGCGCCTTTGAGACGCGCAGACATCAATGCAGGACATCGAGTTGGGCTTTCTCCCTCAACATGGCAAGGGAGACGTCGAAGGTGTCTTAATTATCGTGCCAGGAAAAGTTGAGTGTTGCTACAGCTCGGAGTCGGAGCGAATAAAAAACTTTTCCTTCTATTCTATTCAGATAGAAAGAGTTCCAATGAACGGAGAAGTGCATAATTTAATTCGTGTACCGCTCAATTCTGAATTTCGTTTCATCCACATCGAAGAAAGGAACCTCAACTGTGCCTGCTGGACACGCTGACTGCTGTTCTAGCTGCACCAAACCTCACACAAAGCAAACAACACGAGTCACTATTTTAGCTGACGTCTGACTAACCCACAAAGAGCAGACTGTGCTGACGTCTGACTAACCAACAAAGAGCAGACTCTGCTGACGTCTGACTAACCAACAAAGAGCACACACTGCTGACGTCTGACTAACCAACAAAGAGCACACTCTGCTGACGTCTGACTACCCAACAAAGAGCAAACTCTGCTGACGTTTGACTAACCAACAAAGAGCAAACTCTGCTGATGTCTGACTAACCAACAAAGCGCAAACTCTGCTGACGTCTGACTAACCAACAAAGAGCAAACTCTGCTGACGTCTGACTAACCAACAAATAGCAGACTCTGCTGACCTCTGACTAACCAACAAAGAGCACACTGCGCACGTCTGACTAACCAACAAAGAGCACACTCTGCTGACGTCTGACTAACCAACAAAGAGCACACTCTGCTGACGTCTGACTACCCAACAAAGAGCAAACTCTGCTGACGTCTGACTAACCAACAAAGAGCAAACTCTGCTGGTGTCTGACTAACGAAAAAAGCGCAAACTCTGCTGACGTCTGACTAACCAACAAAGAGCAAACTCTGCTGACGTCTGACTAACCAACAAAGAGCAGACTCTGCTGATGTCTGACTAACCAACAAAGAGCACACTCTGCTGACGTCTGACTAAACAACAAAGAGCACACTCTGCTGATGTCTAACTAACCAACAAAGAGCAGACTCTGCTGATGTCTGACTAACCAACAAAGAGCAGACTCTGCTGACGTCTGACTAACCAACAAAGAGCAGACTCTGCTGATGTCTGACTAACCAACAAAGAGCACACTCTGCTGACGTCTGACTAACCAACAAAGAGCAGACTCTGCTGACGTTCACACACACAGGCAGCTTCTGCAATGTAATCATCCCATGTGCTCTCGTGAGTCCTCTTCAAGAACGTGGTGAGAGTAATGCTTGGACGCAAAATGTTATGTACTTAGGTACAAACTGTGAAATTCCACCACCAAAAGAGTGAACGGCTCACCACCAAACGAGTGAACGGCGGAACGTGGACCTTACGCCCGATCGGTGGGTAATAAGTCGACGAGAAAAGCAAGCTGCAGCATAGGGAAGGCGACAGAGAAAAAGTGCTCAGAACCCTTCGACGGTTGAGCGCTGCCAACGAATCTCCAGAAGCTGCAGCAGTCACTGCGGGTATTTAAGGATACGTTGACTGTTAGGTAGCATTCATTATAGTACGAGAATTCCTCTTGTAAAAGTCTGTTAGTGCCACCTATCGACTTGTTAATTTAAAACTCAGCCGGCACTCTGATAGAGAGTCTACGTAATCTCTGTGTAACTTCATATCGACATATCCGATTTAACGTAATTACTAGACCTTTAATTCGCCACCATCGCTGCGTACTCCGAGTTAAGTTCTTTGGGATTGTCCATTATTTTATCATCCTCGATATTTGCTAGTTTCATCAATCTCTTGTCATATGTGTGTTCACCCTTCGTTAAAACAGTAAATGTATGGCCGTACTAAGATTTGTGTTTAATATATCCTGCTGAAATAAACCGTAAATTTGAAGGTCAACCTTGAAACGACTGATGAAGTAGAAATAACTGTATAATTGATTTGAAAAGAAAAGAAGGCTACGACAAAAAAAGCTTTGTTAGTTCTGCTTGAGGTCAAGCACTAAAAGCACGTAATGCTGCTACACAAATTTATTCGACTGGATATGTACGTACGTTTTTTTTTAATATTCTCATGGAGCGCACTTCAGTTCTTTTATCTGTTCGAACTGTTGCTTTATGAAAAAAGAGAGTGGGCAATTGATTTGTTAGAACACGAAAATTAGAAATAGGTTTTTGTACAGAATAATCAAGAAAGTGCTTTCAGAGTTTTGAAGTTTTCTAAAATGTTAATGAGTTGCTTAGGCTGAGTTCCCGGCTATGTCGGCGAGAAGTTCAGAAGCCTCGTCTGAAGGGTTCCTTGACGTCGCGCCGGAGACACAACTCGGGGAAAACTGGTAAGCATTGGAGAAATGATCTTCCACTGCGGGGCTAACTACTGTACACAACTTGTCTACATGATGAGATTTTCCTATGAATTGATGTTCAAGTTTGGAAATGATGATGTACAATATATTATTTTTAATAATGATGCATTTTCGTTATTGTTAAATGTTGTATTATCAAAAGGACGTATATAATAAATTGTTCAACACTGGTGCTTACAAATAGTTGAAAGGAAATGCATAATTGGAAAAAGAAGATTAAATCTACGCAAAATCTATGAAAAGTACGAGAGCCAATATTTGATAGCTAAAAGAGTCCTAGTTAAGTTTATTCGCGGATTAAAACTTTTTTTTACGAACTCAAGTGACATTGATTTCAAATACAATTAATTGAAACTGATATAAAGCTCTGCCTGTCACTGTAGGGTGCTTTAAGAGCACCGTCACTTATTTTTCCTCAAACAATGTAGGGGTTAGTCATTATGTTGTTTGCAATACTGTACTATTTATTACCACTGTTACCTCAGTTGTAGTAAAACGAACTTGTTGTAACAGCGTTCGGCAATACTTTTTTTAAAAAATATTCCCTGCTTAGTCTTTCAATTGCCATCCAAGTCCTAAATATGTAGTACTAGCCGTTCATTTGACTGCAGAAATAAGGCCGCTGATGGCATTCAAGAAGTTGCTCTGGAAAATTGGTCCGGCGTTGCGAGGCTTAAAGTAAACAGTCTCCCAAGGCTGTCATTTCACACTCTAGTCAGCTAAAATTGCTGTTGACCTATTCTAATACTATGATCGAAATGAAAGACTTTGAGTGCAAAGTCGATTGGTTTCCCTTTGACGCAAGCCCGGAGCTTGCTAGAAAGACAGAAGACAAGCATTTCAATTATAACGCTCTGCAAAGTATCATACTTGATTAAAGGAGACTACTCTCTTTATCACCAAGAGCGAACCCTCCTATATAGCAAAAGTAATAACTTGATTTATTTTAAGCTGAGAAAAACTTCAAGGGAGGGTATCATTTGTGTCTTCTTTCCTGCACGGTCAGTACGCATTCAAACGAAGGATCCAAGTGAAAGTCGATATTTACCTCATGGCGGGCAGAAAAGTCACGCGCTAACATACGTCATTAAATAAGAGAAAGGGGTGCGCTATGATCCAATTCCGCAATTCCGCGCTTTTTAAACTATGTGCTCCATGTTAGTGGAAAATATGCAAGGGAATTGAAATGGACAAAAATTACAATTATTGATGCATCAAAATAAATCCTATAGCTTTCATTAGCAAAATATTAAAATACATTCTACCATAAAATAAGTTCAAACGAAGAATAAAATTTACCTCTATTATTTCAATGACCTTTTAGACCAGAGGAAGATGAGTGATTTTCTGTTCATCATCAGAGATGAAACAGAGAATGCGTCTAATACATTTTCTTCGTTAACGAAGCAAGTAAAATAATACAATTTCAGCTCAGTGTACTAGCGACTATTTCAGAATTTTCGAGCAAAAGCCTTTAGTTTCTTAGATCATATAGTTGATACGTGCGCACGCAAAAGTAATGTGAGAATATTTTCTTCGCAGGCAGCACCAACTTCTCCCAAGATCTGTAAGGAACGCATGAATGAATGTAGGAAAAAAAAGGCAGAAGTCTGCGAAGAATTTCTCGAAATGACGCAAAGTGCACCAAAAACCTCCGTAGCAGTTTCTTGGTCGACACGTGGCTGGGAGTGCGCAAGCAAAAACATTTTACTGCTGGATTTTAAAGTTTGCCACAGGAATGCCCTCCAAAAACTGCTCTAGCGCCTCCAACGAACATCGCAGGAGCCACGTCGGGGTAATTAGACGCTGAGGACGTCGATTTTACGGCGGTACAGAACCCTTAATTTACACATGAAATGTTTTTATTTAAAACTAAACATCAGAAAATAACGTCGTGTGAAATTCAATGTTTGAAAAATGTTTAAATCACTTTTGTAAGTGATTAAAATAACAGTGCTGTGAAATAAGTGTTTGTTCACTGAGCTTTGAAACAAGGCTGAATAGAAAAGCTTCCGAATTGTAAACGCTGGGCAGAACCACTGGGGCTGCTTCATTGCGCTTTTTGAATCCCTTTCACCTGGTTAGATCTGAGAAAGCAAATAGAATTACAAACTTTACTGAAATTTTAAATGCATGTCTAAGACATTTTGTTTGTTTTTCAGTCATTCAAAGCTTTGAAAAGAAGTTGAAGTGAGCTGCTAGAGAGCAGATTTTTTTCATTGCGAAACTATTTTCTGGGAAATGCTACTGGTATTTAGCACTGAAAGTATTTCTTCCTTCAATGGCGAGCTAATGCTCGGGCCAACTAGCAAGATTTTTTCTCTGCAGAAGACGGACACGGAGACGCGCCAGCATGTCAGATGCCTCTCGTAAATGGAAAGGAGTAACTAGAAATTAAACTAACTCGTTAGCGGAAACTTCTTAGACGAAAACAGGTTTCAGGCTTCTGTTGCACATGTTTTTCGAAAGAAAAAATTAACATCCTCTTTAGGTGTACATTAGATATAAGTTAATGGCAAAATAAAGCAGCGAGAGATAAATTGTTCAAGTGTTTTTTTCTCAACAGAATAAAGAACTTGCGGCTAAAATTCCTGAAATGAGGGGCGTTTCTCCCCCAAAAGTATTTTGTGGTTGAATCTGTAAATGAATCTCGTGAAGATGAGAGATGAGTGTTGGAGGGCGCTACAGCTGGCCAGAAGACCTGACTTGATTTGGGGCATTTTAGGACTTCAGTCACCCCTCAGCGTAATGTACAGTAGGTCGCTCGGTTTTTGTAGTTATGTGATCAACTTAGAGAAAATTAGTTACCTTGTGTATCATTAGTTTTTTACTTGTTGTTGTTTTTGAGGATTGCCGAGCTAAGCAGTTTTGAAAGCAGGATGGAGAGCCGACAAAAGGATATTGTCTCTATTTTCAAATGCTTTATAGTATCCAATTTGGAAAACCTTAATTAATGAGCGCACTATTCAAAAGAGTTCCAACCTATTTTAAGATGGATTACTGCACATTGAAGCTCTTTAGTGCTCACAGTTGGAATTGGAAGAAGTAAGCCTGTGTACGTATTTTTCCAGCCGGCATTATTTCCAAGGCTACGCTTAAGGTTTCTTACGGTAGTCATTCATGAATAAAATCCAATGTTTGAAAATTTGATGACGCCTAATTCATCATGAATTTTATTCAAAGCGACTTCTTGTGAATTGATGAAAAATTTCAATCTGAGCATGAATCGTAAAAAGAATTCCACCCAGTACAACATGGCAGGGCATGACGCATGGATGATTCTTTCACTGTGAAGTCGGAGCCACAACACGCATCCAAGTTGAAAGTGTGCGCAGCACATCTTACGTGTTCAGGCAATGTGTAGATTTCAACAGCATTGGCTTCGCTATCAAATACATCAGCATAAGAACGGAAGACGGTCTTTTCATAAATTTCGTCGCTTGAAGTCAAAGTCTGGGGATCTGAAACTTCACCTCTTTCTTCTCCAACGTCAGATTGATTAACAGTTTGAACATTTCTGCATAAGTATGAAAATTTTTCAAAGATATTACTATAATTTTGAAAAATTTACATTAAAATAAATAGCACAACATTTTACACCCACACACATACATATGAATACATCTACAGTATTATGGTATGCTTCGGATTACGAAGAACATTTTTTTCCGAGGGTCGCTACGAAAAAATAAAATTTTTGATTTTTGATTCAGTGTGTGATATATGTTGAAATATATATTATATTACATGAAAGCTTTCACGACGATCATTAGCTGTTGCCGTAGTTATTTTATGATAAATGCAGTATTCGAGGCATGTCGCTTCCATCTTTTCAAGGATTATGAAGATCGCGTGAGCGTCGGCCACTGAGCAGGCGATAAGCTAAAACTCAATTCCTCATGAGAAGAGTGTCTGGATCACTCTAGAGCACAGTCATCCTTGAGTAGGATCTGTAAAAATGTGAGCTCTCACGGTTCCTACTCCCTTATTTCGTAACTAGGGCAAATGGTGAAAACTGCTTTGCACTCGTTTATCACGCTTGAACACTTTAAATAGAAAACCTGTAGGGTACTGCAAGCTACCTTCCATATTTCGTATTGCAATAAAGCAAAAAGAAGTTACGATATCTTTTAATTTATTTTCTATGCAAAAATAACACGTTCAAAATTATGGTCTACATTGGTTTAAAACTCATATCGCTTAAGTGAGTGGGTGGTCAGTATAGACACGGGATTTTAAATACCCCACAAAAAGAAGTCACATGGGGCCAATTAGGGAGAACGCGCCGGCCACTGCAAATCGCCTCACAGTGAGATGAGGCGCCATGAGCAGCGATTTTGCGTCACAACCATCGATTCAAGCAATTTAAACAATTAAACGTTGATTAACTAATTAAATTAACGTAAACGTTTTTCTAAGGTTTACAATAATGTTTAACCTAATTCACTTAACCTAGTTTCACATTAGACTGATCAATGAGATAATTAACTCGAAATTAGATGCTTCATATAGCAAAATAGGTCATATGGACTATATTTAACAGAATATTCGATAAATAATTTAAGAGCAGACTGAAGATCGGTGATAATACCCATGACAAATTACATTGTTAGGACCAGTCATGTAGGGGACAAGATTTGACTTGGTGATCTTACACGACTAGTATTCTGATAGGAAGTGAGACTCAAGATTTCTTTTGGATACCTTGTAAGAATTACTTTCACGGATCTCCGCAGGTCTTGAGTTCCAAGTTTTAGTTCCAACAAAGAGGATACTGCGTTGCGACCGGGCCTTTGAATAGTAAGGAAGCATGAATTTACTTCTATTTCGGGTTAAATGGTCGTAATGACCAGTTTGCGCAGCTGCCCTTGGGGTCTCCGCTTCTTTTTTTTCTGCTCAAAATCAGTTTTCCTGAACGTTGTCACCCACAAAAGAATAGACTTCTGGTCCGAGACAGATCCCAAAGATGCAATATTGAAGCGATTTCTGAAAGCGCGCTGCATTAAAACCACTAAACTTCCGTTGAAATAATAGGTGTTCACGGAAAATGCATGCTGTTCGCTACTCCAACGCACGGTGGCGACTGAACCACAAGGTTACACCGTTCACACAACTTCATAATCCCCTCTCTCGAATGAGACCACGCCTACCTGCTTGATAATCCTTTAAGATTCAGAGCACTTATTTCAAAAAAGGAAGTTAACTTGCGATATCCCGCGTGAATAAAAAAATATTTATAGCAAACGAAACTGAGCTCAACGCTTGAAAAGATGCTGCATCGTGTCTAGAAGTATGAATGTCATGTTCAAAAAAAGCATCAGTCCTGGGTTGACCTAACTTCAAGGTTATCTTTTATCTGGAGAATGGAATTAGAAATACGCCATATTATTTGAGGGAATGGATAAAAAAGTGTGTGGAGCAGAATGACAAATAGTGTAATTAATACTGGAGACTTCAATTAACTGGATGGGAGTTTTTGAAGATTTAAACGAGACTGTCAACGCAAGTGAAATAAAAACGATCAACATTAGGTAAGAAAGCACACGGTAGGTAACCTTTAGCTAATACTGTTCACGTACTTGCTCCTGCAGCTCCAACAACCTGCTGCTGCTGCCACCCGCCCAATCCTCACTATATAATTGAGCCTTGATTTGATCCTGCATTTCTTAATATTGCTCATAAATACTGCTGGCACACATTTTTCTTCTGATCAATGGTTTGTTCGGCGCAAGAGTTGTAGTAAGATTATTGACGACTTCACTCTCAACAATTCAGAAAGTGAGCATTTCCTTTCTCAAATAATTAGAGTGCTGAGCTTTGTTTGACTCCCTCGCCCAAAGCTGCGGTAGAAGCTATCTTGCGATGGGTTGAAGCGGTTGTTGCTATCTCCTTACGCTTGTTCTACATAGCTTGTTCATTTGTTCTAAAGTGGAGCTTTTTGTTCGAAATTAAAAAATTTTTTGATGTGAATGAATGTTTCGTTTTCCCGTACAACTTCATGTTTTATGAAGAAATTTCATTTCCTCCAATACTTTTTACTGCTGACACGCCCAATTTACATAAAAATGTTAACTTATTTAATGAATCCGATTCTTCATTTGATGGATAAGGAATACAATCAAAAGTCAATTATGTGCAGCCAACCATTTTAACTTGATGTTTCACTATCAACATACACGGATTCAGACAAAATCAATTCATCTTCTTTCAAAGTCATTGCAAGTAGCATTCCAGTCACTGAACACGAAATGAAGAGAGCAGAGAGTCTGACGGATATAATAATATGATGACTTTGTTACAACTAACGTGACGATTTCTAACAGTAAGCTAGCACTGCGCTGCTGCACCTAACAAGATGATGCATGTCCTCACTAAGGTTACCTCGTAATTGCCCCATACAATATTCCGTCGCTGCACGCAAGGTGCAACGCGCTCCAACCAGTGCTGCTTTAAAGGCCCTGATACACTAGGCAAAAATCGCGGTGATAACCGTCAGCATGCCTCGCGAAGTGCCTCCC